>JAQQAE010001887.1:0-23858 GCA_029823295.1 Pseudamia nigra
GGATAGGATGAGATGGAGGCAGATGATTCGCTGTGGCGACCCCTGAAGGGAACAGCCGAAAGGAAAAGAAGAAGAGGCAAAAGTAATCAACATCCTTTTGAATCTTTTTTTTCCCTCATCCTTCCTGAGCCATCAGATATGCTTTGTATGCTTATGTATTTGCAAGATCCAAAAACAACTGATGAACCACATGATAAATTCTCACTGCACTGGAATTAATTAAAAATAGGTGTTTCCAAGAGATTTTTTAAATTTTGATGTGTCATTTTCTTGTGCAGAACTTAAAATTAACAATAGCAAATGCTTATGGAAACACACCAGCTCAGCAGTACAATGAAGCAGTCTATGAAAGAAGGATAAAAAAAAAATACTAAAGATTCTAAAAGAAATGTTTGAAAAAATGTTTTAATACAACAGTGATCACACTAACATCACACTATGAATTGCACCAATAAAGTAGTGATATGCCACAGTTGTGGTCCTGGCTAAAATCCACAGACCACCTTACCGGAGACCAAGACAATACCAAGACCTTCAAAACCTGACAACACTGGGCAGAAGTCATCTTAACAGGGCTTTTATTACAAAACCCACTACAGGAAGGTGTAGTGAAAAAACTCATCCAGTGCCTTCACTTTGTGAAGCATATGAAACTCAATTTCAATTTCTTGAAAAACTAAATAGTTTGCTTGCAGATTCCTGAGAAATGCTGATTTTACAACTTTATCTTTTTACGTGATCTACAGTTCAGCAGTTTCACTACCCACACTGTGAGTTTCAACACTCTCTTATAGGTTAACCTGTATGAGAACTGACCTGCATGGCTTTTAGTTTATCTGACAAGTCCATGAAAAAAGCCACAAATTTGAAGCTGCCTACCGTATTTCCCGGACTATGCGTCACGTTTTTTGTAATAGTCTGGCTAGGGATGCGACATATAAACAGGAGCGATATACTGTATATACAAACTATTTCACGTGTTCGTTGTTTATCACACTGACAGCCGTTAGAGGGCACTCTAGGCTTCTGTACCTGCATCTGCCGCAACTGTATCACTGACAATTTAAAATGTAAACATTACCGGTAACAACCATACCTGCCATCATCCCTGGAGGCTTAACCAGAGTACTCCAGCCACTTGACATCTCAGTGAACTGGAGCTTTAAGGCAGTTTTGCATCACCTGTGGGAGCAGTGGATGATGGATGGAGAGCACAGCTTCACGACAACTGGGAGGATGCACCATGCAACTTTCCTGCAAGTCATCGGGTGGAACGACAAGGCATGGACTTCAGTGACAAACGATACCATCCTGTCAGGATTCAGAAAGGCCGGAATAATTGGAAATAGAGCTGATGCTGAGTGTGACAGCAGCAACGCAGAGGAGGAAGCTGCGCGTCGTCTACCTCCTGTGTTGGAGCACTTGTTCAGGAGCGACACGGAGGATGAAGAATTTAAAGGATTTAGCGATTAGAAGTGAGATGTTGAGTTTAGTTAACTTGTTATATTATGTTCTTTATGCTATAGTTATGTGAATAACTGTTAATATATCACATTAACATACGAGACACCTCTTCAGCTTGTTGTTCTCTATTCTGTTATTACTATAACGTGCCTTTCAAGATGAAATGCCTGTTCTTGGTGTCGGATTTTGTAAAATAAATTTCCCTGTACTCCCCTTACCTTTACTCCAGTGTGAGTTATATACTTTTTTTCTTCTTCTTTATGCATTTCTTGGCTTGTGCGACTAAAACTCAGGAGCCACATATAACCCGGAAAATACGGTATTTCTGTTCATGTGGCTTTGTGACCACAACTTTAATTTCTATAGTGCCCACATTGTGGGTTTACATTCCCTCTTGGTTATATATATTTCATTTAAAATGTGTTTTTTTTTACTCTTACTCTCTTTACTCCAGGTTTTAACGGTGTGAGACATTTCAAGGGACCTGTTAAAAGTGTATATTTTTACTTATACATACGTTGAGCTTATTACAGCACAGAGGCCATCATTTCAGCAAAGCCATGAAACAGAGCATGAACTGACTTGGCCATCTTGGCTTTGGCTTGAGCAAGGGAAGCAGGATGCTGTTAATTACTACACAAGGTTCACAGTTCTGGTGTCAGCATGTTTCCTGAAGTTATGAACACACAGTTCTGAAATGCTAGCACTTCTGAAGACTCATGAAGAGGCATTCAGCCAGCCATTGCTGAAATCTGCTCTCTGTCAAAGATATGAAGTCATTGTGGTCTTCATGTGGAAGATTTATCCCATCCTCTCGACAAATTAACTCATTAATGATTGATTTAGATTGAACGTGTATGAAGACACCATTCATCTATTCATGAAATCTCATTTGTCCTGTTTTATGGAGTTACGCCTACGAGAGGATGTGGCAAAATGGAAAAACCCAATTGCCTGAGAAAGATGGTCTTTTCTTTTTTATTGTCTCTATTGCCATTTGCCTTACAACACAAAGAATCCATTTTTACATTATAAAACTGATGATGGGTCCTGATTAGAACTATTCTTGTTCTTAAATTGAAATGCAAGATATGCTATTTTATGTAATTTATCATTTTGCACAGGTCTCAGAACTTCAACTATGGCAAAGTCTTTTCACTTTCATTCCCTTCATTGTTAGTCCTTCTAAAATAAAATCTTTTTTTTTTTTTTTTGCATACCTCGTACCCTTGGCATGAAATGTAGGACAGTGAAAGTTAGCACCAAGTACTGTGGTTTAAAAAAAAAAGGCTTCTTGATAGCAAGAGATGGTGCTGTTCCTCACTCCCTTCTGGAGCACTGTCAATGCCAGCAGGAAGAACATTGGATGAAGAAGAAAAAGAGACAAGAAAAAGCAAGTGCGGGCATGGAGGAAAAGTGATGGAGTGGAGGAGCGGGAGGGAAAATATAAAAAGTGAAAGAAAAGATGCCAGCTCATTAAACATGTACAGTTGAGAGACAGAGAGTGAAGAAAAAGGAATGAAGAAGGAAAAGAGAGGGTTTTTTTTCACTCCTGGGTTTATAGGCAGTCAGTCGGGGCTTGGCCATACCCCATCGGCCACATGCAGAGCAACAACCCTCTGTTCTGTCAACATGAGTACACAGCATGTCACCACTGATAAACCCTCTGTAAAAGCAAGTTCAGTCTAGTTAACAGGGAAACCAGATAATGTGGTAGAGACCAGATCAGACAAGAAAGGCTCAGATTTTGAACATTTTCATGCAGTAGCACTGATTACTTTTCTCCTCATGTGTTTCTAAAATATACATCAACAAGAAATACTTTTCCATGTGGATTTGGTCTTTAAAGGAGTGGCCCCCATTATTTCTTGCTACAGAGGCAATGTGAGATAATATCAGCTATTACAATTTCTCAGAAGTCATGGAAGTCTTGCACAAAGAAAAGTGCCTGCCTTTTGCAAGCTGTGAGTGTCTGTAAGGCTGTTTTATGCAGTCGCAGTCTTCACAGCAGTAGTAATAGCTGAGTTTGGAAGGCTACATGAAAAGATTTAATTTACATGGAAGTGACAGGATATAAAGTAGTTGACTAATTCTTTTAGTTTGTTAATAGTAATTTTCTGTGTCTTTCATGTATCCTCCTTCACGCTAACTATATCAGTGCAGTATTAGTATTATGTGTTTTTGATAGTTTGCAAGGACAAGTTAATGATTATAATATAGAAGATTTACACTTGATGGGTCTGACAGTCTGAAGCCTGTTAAATGGCTTATTCAAACAGGGAATGGGGATTTTTGAAGCAAAATATGTCTGTCTAAGAAATAACTGTCCTGATAGCTCTGGGTCAGGACAGTGTCTCAGTCGGGGGCACTCGTGGCCTTGCAGTGAGAAGGGCTTTGTGTTCCCCCTCTGTGTTTTTGCAGGTTTCTTTGGGTGCTCTGTTTTCCTCAACCATTAAAATATGTATGTTCCTTTCATTTTCATATCATACATTACATATTCTTTGTTTGATTTCTTTCAATATTTGGTAGGCTTGCATACTATGTAGCAACTAACTACTTGCATTAAATATGTACACAGCTAACACAGACAGCAAACAGAAATTAAAGAAATTATTTTTATGGACAAAGAAATGCACATGAATTCATGAAATCTGAAAAATGATATACAAGTTGAAAAGGCAAACGTAAATGATTGCTGTCAAACTGCTATAACATAATTGCACCTATCCTTTGATTTTAAATACTCTTTTGCAATACTCTTTTATGATTGTGCATGTTCATGTGACACTGACAATGAAAATTTATTGTCCAGCATGAACACTTGGTGAAATATACTGTGTCATTTTTGGAGTACATGCCAGGAGGGTTACATTCTTCAGACCAGCTGTTCAGACAAAGCTTCAAATGTTCTGTCAGCAGTTAATAATCTTGTACGGGTCTCATGTCTTGAAGTGCTCTCCCCTTTACAGAACTAGATCGCGACATGCTTCAATGTAGTGTAAGCTTTGTTATATCACATGTAAACAGAAGAACTTTTGTGTGGCTTGTGTGCATGATAGCAGCAAGACAGCACAGACTTTGAATCTTGGCTGTGTTTCTTTGAAGGGGATTTTGCCCTGGTTTTGTTCCTTAGATCAAACAGTTTTAGTCACGGTGATTGAAACCTCGACATTATCCAGAGAAGGGTGTATACTTTGTTTCTCTGTGTTTGTTTGGCATATGATGGACATAGTAGCAACCAGTCCTGGGTATTTTCTTCCATTCAGCTGTATGCTGTGGTAGGTTTACACTTTCTTGTCTCCTGACTTGACCTGTGAAGAGCAAACTGTTGCCAGGCTAACTCCCCGCTATCATCTATATCTGGCACTGACGTCTCCCTCCTCTGGTGCTGTTTCTGTGGTTTTCATAATGAAGGAATGAGCAGGAGATAGGACTCCTTGTATCCTTGTTTAAGCATGATCTGCAACTGCATGAGCTGAAGAATGTGTGTTAGAATGAGTTTTGACATTCACTTTGCTGCATGTCCAAACTGGTAGCCCAGTGCATTATTCACTCATAATGCACACTCTGTAATTCTAATGCCTTCTCCTTTTTTCTAAATGCCAATGACTTTTTAGCACAATTGTCACTGCGTAACCCAATGTAATGCTAGTCTACTTGCCCCACAATGAATGGCTGTCAAAATGTTGTTGCCTCACAGCAGTGCATGTATGCACTTATTTTGGTTTGTTTGAATAAAAATCACAACATACCTTTCAAGTGAATATGCATAGACATCCTTCCATGAATTCCCATTGCAAAGTAAGCATACTGCACCTCACTATAAACTAACTTAATAAGAATTTCTGTGACACCTATTTCCAAAAGTTCGTAGTATAATTTTAGCAGTTGTTGCTTTCTTTGATGGGAATTGAAGTACCAGCTGCATTACTTTCCAGTTTTCAGGTAAGATATATTGAAGGGACATAACATTTCATTCTTGACTGTTGGGCCGATGACAGCAATGCAGGGAGGAGCAAACAGATGCTTGGCTGAGAAAAGTAGCGAAGGATTTAGTGGCCAGAAAATGCTGGGATCTCGCATTGTGAGGAAAAGACTTGCTTTCACATTATCAGCATTCACATTACAGACTCATTAACAAGAATAATGGCGCTCAATAAAAGCAATCAGGCTCTGAAATAAACTACAATTAAACAACCTTATTTTTCCCCATTAGAGGAGGAGCACCCCTCTGGGCTGAAGAAGAGGGACATTTCTTCAGTCTTTTCCCATCTGCTGCAGACAGACATTATTACTGTGCACTCTTGACAGCCACATACTGTAAACATCAAACCAAGATAAACAGGACAAAGGATTTTTGAGTGTTCCTGTTGTTTGAAGACTTCGCAATGCTTCTGCCATGCTAAACAAACACATCCCAAAGCTTTTAATGTCTAGTTACGCTGCACAAACACATTGTGTACAGTTGACTTTCTACAGAGTATCACTCCCACCATAAATCCATTCAAAGCCTCAGCATGAAGTGCGGACTGTAGTGCACAAACAGGGCTTTGCTTTTGGAGCAGCAGCTCCAGGAAAGACCTGTCTGCTTAGACGCTATAATTTAATTGAGGGATTAGCATTACTGTGCAGGGTATAATATACTTCTTTCAGCACCTGCCATTTAACCTTGCTGGTGGTGAGCAGGACTTTCAGGAACAGAGAGAGAGGTTAGCTTTAATCGTCAACATGCTGGAGCTTTGAATGGTGACTGGGGGTTTCAAGCCCCCCTTATTGATTCCAACAGATGGCAGAACCAGAGAGAGAGTTTTTCCGCTGACTCTGTGCCCAAATGAACAGCAGTGTAGAGCTTGCCATGGCTTCATTAAATATTCACTCACAGCGACAACACACCAAACATTAAGCACACACAGACAAGACACAAAAGAACCACAATAAAACTGCCACTGTGGAGATAGCTGAACAAAACATAAAGCCATATCCGAGGAAAAAACACATTTACTTCATTCCCTCCCCAATGAAATATTGAACATTCGTCAACAATGGCCTCCATCGCTCTGTAGGCATGATAATAAAAAGTAGGGATTACATTAATTATTCATTCCCACTTTAGTCATTGTTTTCTGTTTCAAAATAGTTTGTAAAACATGTTGTAGCAAATTGTCTTTTTTCTTTTGCCATACCTACAACCATTATCATAATCAGTCTTTCAATCATGCTGTTTCTGAGGAACTGTAATTTAGCACTTCATAAAGCAGCAGCAGAACCAGTGATGAAGAATCTTGAGAGAATTTGACACTTGTGTAGTTTTTGTTATGAGGCTGCCGCTATGCATGCAAAACACTCCCTGTGAACTTGGACCACCTGAGGATTTGTTTATGTTAGCAATTAACTAGAGGTAAGATGATTGTTGGGCAGGTCATGAAAATAATTATGGGGCTTACGCAATGTCAGGTGTCACATTAGGCCACATCAAGACCTGCCTCTGCTGTCCAAAATTAAATATGAAAACATGCAAATGAGGCTTCAACACTTTGCAGGGATGTACTTCCTGTAGCACTGTAATAATAAGCTCATTGAGATGCAGTGCCACTAGCATGTGATAGCTGCTATTTATCCTTGCAAAATGGCTATTTTAATATGAACTGAGATTTCCAGACCTGCCTCTGCTGAGGTGACAAAATTATGTTGAAGCATTAAAAGGATTAAATGGGGTGCTTATTGAAATTCTGTGATGTTTGTTGAGCTGAGTTTGGACAGGCAGCGTTCTGGATGTTTTATTCTGCAGTTGAATGAGCGGGGCATTGTATTTAGGATAGCAGCTTGATTCCAGCTGGTACGATGGATGTTAAGCATTTATGCAGTCATAGTAGTGCTTTAGGTGAGGTTGTCCACCAATTCGCATAAGAGATTGTGTGGGTATTCACAATGTAAGCCTTTTTACAGATGAATAACCAATATTAATACTCACACTATTTAACTGTTTGTCCTTGGGCCTAATTTTCACTCCATTGATCTTGCTGGAACAGGAAGATGTGAATTTGAATTTTTTTCAGCGATGTGTTTTGTAATTTCTTTCATTCCGTAGATGCTGCTAAACAGAGCTTTGAGCTGATTTAATTGTGCATATCTATTCATGCTTGATTTTCAGTGTGTGGAGAGAAAAATGAGGAGAGGGCTTTTGGAGACACTAGCTTTGTAAACATACAAAGCTGTACCCTTTTCAAACAGACCCCGTGGCTGTCTCATCTTCCTCTCTGTATGTGAGTTATCATGTGAATTGTCATGATAAGGGGCAGTAAAACTTAGGGGATGGACAGCAATTGTTATCTGTGCGTCACAGTTTTCTTTCTTTCTCTCTCACTATTGTCTGTCTCACTATGATGCTCTCCATATATTGTTCAACTGAAAGCCAGTGACGACTATTATTATTTTCAGTTTCAGCTTACTTTTTATTTATTTTTATACATTTTGTTGTTCCTTTAGTGCAACATGCAGTAGGAATAAAGAACACAATACACAAATCAATATCCAAAATGTCCAGTCAATGCCTACTGTATCATGCTTGTTATCTTGAATTGTCCCTTCTGGTGTATAGTCAGAGTCTCTCCTGTACTACGGTGTATCCTGTACTAGTGGCTTCACACTTAAAGTAGTGTTTCTTTCTGTCTCCTTCTTCTTTTCTTGGCCCACTTCAGAATCACCAGACTGTGGAGCATAATTCTTGCTGGCAAGTGCATCAATGCAGACAATGTGTTTACTTTCATGCAGATATACTACAGTACGTGTAAAAGGCTAAGAGGGACATGCTGACAATGCAATTGTCTGAGAAGAGATGGAAAGGGAGGTGCAAGTTTTTTTACTTTCTGTGCAAGTAGGACCAATGTAGTTTTTGCACAGAATGTCACCCTAAGAGATAAAAACCATATGCAGTAGTTTGACTATGCTGTAGTTGCATTTATTTACTTAAACACTGTTAACTTACTACTTCTCGCTGACAAAGATAGAAAAAGACTAACAGCTACAAGGATCTAGGTTGGATTGTTGAAGAATATATGTATTGATTTTGAAAACATTTCTATGTCTTGTATTGCCCTGTCTAAGGCAAAGAGTGATTTTATTGTATTTTATTACATTTAACACAATCTTATTATACAGCACATGACATCATCTCACTCTCCACAGAATACTCTCAGCTTTTCCACTCTCAGTGTATTCTCCTGGGTAGTCTAACTCCCCACAGAACTACTTTTTGCATGGGATACAATTGTCTAACACTTCTTCTTTTTTTATCCCGGCTTAAATAGAGAGTTGGTGTCCTCTTTTTCAACGCTTCATTTGTCCTAATGTTCTTTTAAATGGGCTCCGGCTATAGAGATGGACAAGTATTCTTGTGGAACTGCTATGTGCGATAAGTAGCCTCTCATTTGACCGCCCTTGCAGGCCAATTATAAAGCTGTAACAGGGCAACACCTCCTCAGTCTTTCTGTTATTGAACCTCTCTGGTCTCTCCCTCAGTTTCTCTTTTTGTCTCTGTCATTTTGCTTTCTTTTCCTTCGTCCTCTCTCTCCCTCTCTCTCTCCCACCCCCTGCGGCAGAGTAGAGAGGGCAGGCGTGGTGATGGCCAGCCCAAGTGTCCTTTAGTGTCCGATAACAGAGCCTTCCCATCAGCTGCCTGCCTCGGCCAAGCAGGGCCTGGCTAATGGATTTGGCTGGCAGGCATACATCCCTTCATCCCAATTCAGCCACCCTGCTCTCTCCAACACCTCTCAATTATTCAGTCTCCACTTCTATGCAAATGCTTTCCTATTGAGGAAAAACCTGCCATCATTTTCATCTGGTTGTTATGTGTGCTGATGCGTGGGACTCCGGAGACTTGTCGGCTGTGACATATGGTATAGCTGGTGAGATGGAGCATGCTGCCTGCTTGGCGATCCCTCATCTCCTTCTAGGCGAAGCTCCATCAGACCTGAACCATTAGAGACTGATCTATCGAAGCACCATTCACAAGTGTTAACACTCTCTAGCAGTTCCCTAGCAACCGCCACAAGCGTTGGTCTTTTTCACTGTAATGTTCAGTTGCTTAGCTACAGAGATTGACAAAACTACACATGGCTGATCTCTCTGCAGAGTCAAGGGCCAAAATGTGGTCTTATCATTCAGAAACTGCATCAATGAATAGACACACACATATGATATCACTCCATCTCCCTCTCTCTCTTTTATCTTTGTTACACTGTATTAATCTATAACACGGCATTTGAAATAAACTAACTGCACTGATGGTTGAAAGCCAGCATCTGTTTTACTGTGTACGTATGTGTTGGTGAGTTCCTCCTCAGAGTCTGAGGGTGAATGAAGGTGGTGGGTTAAGGTTTTGGAGGGCTGTGTAATTAAAGGCACATAAAACAGCCAGCCTCACCGGCAGCAGGAAGGTGTGCTGCTGATTTAGTCCTTCCCCTCCATGCTGGCCACCTGTTAAAGGATTTATTTCCCAGGTCAGTGGTGGGCTCCTGCCATCATCAGGCAACCTGCTCCCTCCTCCTGGCACAGTGGGAAGCTGGTTGACGGAGGTTGAAAGGAAGGGGGTACTTACTATATAGGCAACAAATCCTAAAGCAATAACCTTTGTTTTCCTTCTTCTCATTTGGGACTGAGCTTCCAGTGAGTACAGACTGAGGAAAACAAACAATTTTTTGTCCTGAGATGCATTTTGAAGGCTGTTGAAAGTTATGGGAAATATATTGTTTCCCGTTCCTGTTTGGAGAGGAATGTGCAATTGAAAGAAACTTCCTCCTTAAGTCATCTGGGAGACACTGTGCCCTTCCAGTAGCCTACCTCAGCAATGTCACACCCCACCTTAGCAGATGCTTAAAGAAAACACTAGCAAGCGCATTTACCCCCATTTCACACTCTCATATTTCATTTTTATGTCCACTGAGGTTACCTTTCCATTTTCTTCTCCACTGCAGATACTGCAAGGTGAATAAGGTATGTTATCTGTTTATTTATGAGAAATGCAGTAGGGGCAATGTATTTGCCATAGCCACACATTTCAGTGGATTTTGAAGATGTCTCAGAGGAAATTTCATGAATCTGTAGTTAGGTTTATGCTAACAAGGCCAGGGTAGACACACCCCCAGATGGCAGCATGTCTTTGCCCCCCTGAGAGGCAGGCACCGCTGGGCACCACCAAGCAGTGGCAGGGCCTGCTACAGCCAAAAATAATTAAGCACGCTGTCATGGGCTTTTTGCTGTATTTGCACAAAATTTTCATCCAAGTCTCAACATGGGAGAAGGCCCCTGCCTCCAGTCTCTTCTTTTCCAAATTCTCTCTTTCACACACACAAAAACATCCACCCACACATACACACTGCAGTATTTACTGTTTACACATAATGTCACTGCCAGTGCAGAAGTAGGTTTTTGATCAAGTGTCTCAGAGGAACAGTACTTTGTAAACAACCAATAAGATTAGATCTTCACTGCGATGTAATTCCTCATTTTTATTCTACACGCTATCAAACTTTGCATAGTAATAGAAATTATGTTTATACTTGCTCAAGCTGCATGTACTGAACATACAGCACAATTTATAATAATGACCATTATGACATATGTATAGATCTTTGCTACCATGCAGTCTTCTATATTAATGGTTTTGCTGTTGTGCAACAGCCTACATGAAGTATAAATCCCCTTTTTAGCCACATGTTGGCAGCATGTTTACTGTAGTTGTGCTGTTTCTATGACAACATGGTAATCAGTTTTGTAGAGATTATGCAGTTTAATGTTAAGCAAGTATATATTGGCATGTTACATTTCTGTTGGTTTACATATATCTATTATTAAGTATGATTTCTGTGACATTTTAAAACAAATAATGGCAGAATGAAGCATGGAAACAGCCTATACCACTTTTAAGATGCCTCTATATTAGATCAGTGAACAATGAAAGCCATCCCATGCCTGCGGATTTGTCTTTTTAAGATCTGTTCTTTATATTTTGAAGGCAATACAGCATCACATCAAGTGTCATTCTTTGTTACTATCAAAGTGCCTTAGGGCCAGCTCCCCCTGTTTTCCAGTGAAGTATGTTGTTTTGATCTTGTAACAGCATCTACAGTACACGTCGTTGCTGTATAAAGAGAAACACTGAGATACCCCTGAATGTTAATAATAGTCCTCTATACTTATGGAACCTGTATTCTCTGTGCTGAAAAATAAAACAAAACAAAATAAAGAGAAAGCCCCCCAAAAATAGGTAGGTAGATGCTTTAGCAGCCCGAAGTGTGAGGAATGCTTCAGATATTGCTCAACTTCCCCTGGAAGTAACGCTAAGAGTTATAAATGTATCCATATCTTACTCCTTGCATCACTCTTACCTCACCATATACAGTTATGTAATTGTCAGCTGTGGGGCTTAGGAGTGTAAAAGTCATCTATTTTATTTTTTTTTTAATAATTTATGCTGAAGTATACTGGCAGACCGACAGCAGACTTGAATTGCTGTCCACCCTTTTAGGTTCTCTGACTCTTCAGTCAGGTGTGGAGAACTATTTTCAGCTTAGTCTGAGTAGCAGGACTGAGGTATGCAATGTTTGTCACCTGCTCTTTATCATTTCTTTTAATATCCTTTGCAGGATTACTTTGAAGAAGTGCTATCTGGTTGATGTGTCTGTGTGCTTTTGGGTGCTTTTGCAAGAATTTGAAGAGGTTGATTTTATTTTTTGCCTCTGTGCTGAAAGAGAATCTTTTTGGTTTTTCATGGCATTTCTGCTCCACACGGTCTGACTGCCCGGATGTACATGAAAGGAAAACACCTGGAAAAATAAAAGGCTTTATAAACTGCTATGCTGTTGTTTAGAAAAGAGTATTGATGATAACATAAATAATCGATTCTCCATGAGTACAAGCAGTATTATGGTGTGTATAATGGTATTGCCTGCATTATTTTAGTTCATGTATCTTTCTGACTCCCACTCAGTTTTGCTTCTTTTTTATTATTCTCTGTACTCCGTTGGTGGCTTTTTGTATTGTGCTTAAAACTGAAATCCAATGGTAAGGCATATTTTAAAGGTCACTATAGTAGTGTGGGCGTCCGCTGAATCGGCCAGAAAGGGAGACCTTCTTTGTGCACTTTGAGGCTGAGGGGCTAAATGATTTTTTTTTTTTCTTAGCAAGGGTGAAACTAATGTCTGATTGCTCAGATCTCCTTGTGAAACTCAAAGGTAAAATATTGTCTGTTATTCCTTATGCATCTTTCATCCAGCGCTAATGTCTCATCGCAATTTCCTTTACCCTTCGGTGTATGTCAGCTAAAACAAAAAGCCAGCCTATGGCATTTGTGCACATGTAACAACTTCTCATATACCTGAGCTGTACTCTGCATGGGTAGAGACCACACATTGAAGCTCTTCTGCCATGTCAATCTAACCTACAGTAGTACCCCAATTAACTCATTAAGTGCTCATTTCTTGAAAATGAGATAAATGTTCATGCAACATGTGGCTCTTATTGCACTCTGAACAAGAGACTTTTGTGCACAGGGTTAGACTTCTGTGAATCATGGGGGTTGTGTGAGAGTGCAGGGATAACCTCCCGTCCATCATGCTGTGGCACTCGGAGTAGCACAGTTGAGTACTGCCGTTTGACTGAGACCCACATGGCCTCAAATGTTTGTTCAACATATGGAATCGTCTCCCGACTGCCTGTGTCATCAAAAGCTCACCTAAAGTGCACTGGGCCATTAGTAGCGTTAATGCACACCTGCTGAAAGATTTAGCAGCACTCTGTTATCTCTTATTTGCTCTCCTTATCTGATGACTGTGACCAGCACAGCTGAAAGGATAATAAGTTACTTCTCCAGTTCTCTCAACCAAAATTACTTTAACTGAATATTCAGACTTTTGTAGTGCATAACATTTTGTCAATTGCATTTCCAGTTACATTATTGTAAATTATGTAATCAGGTCCATATTGTCTTACATACACTTTGTCATCTTATGTGACACTAATGCTGTTATTATTCTATTAATCCATAGAATAATAATTTGAATTTAATATGAAGTAAAATAACCTTATTAGAACACTGTTGCACTGACCTGAGATTGAACTTCTCAATTACCCTCATTGAAAAATAGTCTGTAACCTCTAAATATACTGTTAATTTAAGTGTATTTTCTGAAGTCCATTTTCAATTTGTACATTTCTACAGAACTGTATAAGTTGTAAACAAGATCACAAATGGCTCCGTAGTTCTCCTCCCTTCAATTCATATTTTAACCATCTGCATTGTTAATTGAGACTTAACAATGCCAAGTTTTTTACCATAACACAATTAAGGCTTCAAATGTAGTCATATATGAACAGACTTTCAAGGATAATGGGTGGTAATTCACCCTGACTAGTGCCACGACCAGATATCGAACCCACTCCTAAGAATGCGAAAAAGAACATTAATTTATCCATTGTTTAAAACAGTCACTTCAGCATTTTTGAAAAGCCTGTGCAAAGCAGTGGCAAGGTCAAACTCTGAGTTTAGTGTAGCGCTCAGAAACAGACCCCATAAATGTATGTATTTCAGCATTTCCCATGCCACTAAAAGGCAAGAGTTTATATGTGCTCTACTAAAGGCTTCTCCCTGGTGAGACATTTCTGTCGGGGGTAACAAAGTGAGCGTATGCACAGCGTGGCATAGCCCTCAGTGCAGAAATGGCTGCATCTGTGATAAATACACATGGCAAACGAATTGCAGCAAAGCAGGTAGGGAACCAAATGATGTTACACATGACCTTGCGTTTTCTGGACGTACAGTAAACCTTTGCTAAATTCAGTAGTTCAACACATTTAATTTAAGAGACAGATACAGGAAGAATTGGAAGTAATGACAGAAAAAAAAAGACAAAAAGGAAAGAGAACTGAAAAAGAGACAGCACTAGGCCAGATTCCTTTTCCCAGCATCTAATGATATTTTACTACATCATCAATCCAAGGCATTTGCATCCATTGCACATGTACTCACCATGTGGTAACTTCAACTGTATTCTGATATGTTTGAGCTGTGCTGTGCCATGTGTTACCAAAAAGAGTAATGTATTCCCATAAGAACACGTTTCTTATAGCTTTTGGTCTCATTACTCAAGCACACATTCAGCCCACTGTGTGTGTGTGTGTGTGTGTGGGGGTGTGTGTGTGTGTGTGTGTGTGTGTACTGTCCTTTGAAGTATTATGTGGCAGGTGTACTGCAGCTAGGTGCATCCTTTTTGTTGAGTCTCTCTCCCTGGAGGACTTCGGTCACAGTTCTTCTTCAAACATGGGGTTCGGAAAGTGTCTCTACGGAGGGAGGGGGGGTGATAGAAGAGTGTGAGAATGACCTCTATTTATTTCGATGTGGTCCTCTCACAGAAGTTGTCACTGCTGCCACACACTGATGGGCAAGTTTTGATGCTGTTATAGGTAATCCATTTTTGTGTTGCTCAGAGTGCATGGAGGAGGGTACCTTATGGGACCTAGGTCTCATGAGACCACAGTAGCTGGATGGGTTCTTGTCACAGCTTCTTTGGTGGCAGTACCTAGAACAGGCGAAGATAAGAGAGTGCTCTGGTGGCCTTCACAGATGGAGCAGTAATGGGGCCTTACCCTATTTCCAAAAAACAGGACCACTGTAGTCATTCTTCTGTCATTTGAAGGAGGTCATACACTGAACTAGCAAAGTACAGACAGGTGATGCAGAAGACAGATCTAAAAGGCCATCCACATCAAGCTCAATAACCATAACAATAGTCATAACTATATCATGTTTAAAATTGTGGACAACACAGTGATGTAGTGGTTAGCACCTTCACACTGGCTTCAATATGAATGCTAGCTGACAGGGTCTTTCTGTGGTTACTGTAAAATCCAACCTCTAAAACGCACTTGAATGTAAGCCGCTTCCCCCAAACTCAAGGAAAAAAAATGGTTTTGTCCATACATAAGCCGCGTCTGACTACAAGCCACTAATTTTCAAGTTGTAACATGGGATATTCACACAGGAAAATGTTACAACGAATGATTTTTAAAAAAAAACTTTTAATTAAATAAATGTTATTTTTCCAAACACTACCTGTGGCACTGCTGTATTCTCTCATAGCTGGTTGTTTTCAGCATGACGGACGATTCACCTTTCTTGTTAACAGTCCTAGTGAGAGGCAGGTCAAACCTCAAAAGCACTGATGGGCAGGGCTTTTCGTCTCATAAGCCTTAGACACTGCTAAAGTCTTGTATCTTCTTTTCAGTGGTGATTGTTTTTGCTTTCAGTTGGATCTGCATGGTGGAAACACCTCAACCGTCTGCTCTCTGTGTGTCTTCAACAATGTTTTCAAGTTCGGTCCATCAGCTTTTCATACCTCTGAAAGATTTTGTTGTCTTCTTTCATTGATTCAGTTCTTCACAATTCCATCTCCAAAGTCTCACCATGGATTTATTGATGCCAAGCTTACATGCTAAAGTTTTATGTCCTTCTTCAACAGCCAGATCAATCGCTTTTAACTTGAAAAGCGGTCAAACGCTTTTGCACTGTTTGCTTAAGCAGTTGAGACTGATATTTTCTGAGTTCAGCCTTGTTGTTGTTGTAAAGTGCTATATAAATAAAGCTTGATTGATTGATTGATGATTATTGTACCATGAAAGTCTCCTGTTATCTAGCAATACAACTTAATTCTTCTTCACACTGACAGTACATTGGTTATTTGATTGTAGGTAAAATCTATTACACTGTGAAATAATTCAGGATACAGTGGTGCCCTGTGTAACAAACGCTTCTACTAACAAAAGTTTCGGATAACGAATAAACCCATTGGCCAATTGTGCCCCAGCTAATGTAATTTCATTGTATTAAATTCGGGTTACGAATTTCATATAATGAAAAGGTTCAGGTTACGGCTTTCGAAATTCATTTTACAAATTTTTTTTTGTAACGCGAAAGACTTAACTTCTGGGTCTATCTTGGCCGAGTTAAACGTCAACGTGAACTCCACACTGTATATTTGCCTTTTTTATCTAAAATACTGCTTCATTTTGTGTTTTTCTTCATGGGACCTAAGAAAAATGGCTGTCTCTGTCTCATCCTCCTCTGGTACGTGTCTTTATAAATCAATAAATGTGCACGTATGGGTGTGTAATACATACTTGATATGGGACTTTTCGTGAGTCCAGAACAGACTAATTGGTTTTACATGTATTCCTATGGAAAAACTCGCTCCGGCTAATGAATGATTCGCCTAAAGAACGTGACACCGGAACGGATTAAATACGTTAGATACTGAAACCTTCTGGTTGACATTATAAAGACAGCTGGTTCTGTAATGAAGGAGACAGTTGTGATTGGGCTTCTAATTGTAGAAGCTAAATGCATGAATAATGAGAAGTACCTGGGATTTGAACAGAGTTGCAAGCTGGTTGCCTTTCTAGAGGAGTTTGGGTTGAGAGGAGTCTGAACATCATGTACAGACAGGAAGTATTAATTCAACTCGTTTATATTCTAGAAATTAATCTGACAGTTTGCTATCCACTACTTCCATTTTATTCAAAACTGAACCATGATCTATTTAATTATACAATTACAAAAATACAATCACTATCAATTATTGATTAGTAGACTTATTTTTTATAAATAATTACCACATTTGAAAATAAAAAATCCATTATGGACCTTTTGCTTCTTCGTTGATTCTCATAGAAGTGAAAGGGCATTGGCATTTACACCAAGAAGTGCATTCTAGAACATGAAGAAGTGCTTTCCCCAAGGAGAAAGCATTTCTTTCAGCATGTGATGATGCAGCCCCCTGCAGTTTTTTCTTAGTGCAGACTTGTGATTGTCAGTGTGTTAGCAACTGTCTGACACTGTTTCTATCTAGTAGCCAGATTTTCAGAGGCCTTACGGCATTATCATATTGCTTTAAACTCCAAAATTAAGAATGAACCAAAAGTAAATAAATAAATGAACAAAATCAGTGCCTCTGGGCTGCACATAGGTCTACACTTGCCAAAATTGTAGTGTTCATCATTCATTTGAAAGAGCACAAGGTCAAAAGTAATTATCTGATGAGCAAAAAAAAAATATTTGCTTCTGGCTGTAATATAAAACACCCCACTTTTGAAGCAAGTGGGAGCACAGGAGCCTACCCAGTTAAAGTACAATAAAGACAGCCAAAGCTAGGGGATTATTGTTAATCAGCTCTACTTTATATTTGTGAACAAACACACCACTGCCCAAATACAGTGCCTCATGTTTTTAAGCTGTTTAGAGCAGCTTGGATCTTAGTTTAGCTTGATTTTACTGTAATGACCATAAGTTAATTTCAATGTTGTGTCACAAATGCCACAAGTACAAAAAAAATATAATGCATCCTGTTTGCTTTGGCCAATACTTGAAAAAAGATATGCCTTATTTGCCAGCCTGAAAATACAGAATGCATAATTGCATCCAGGTTTATTTATTTGAATTTTCTGTCTATTGCCTCTCTTCATTTGTTGTTGCTGCTGTTAGAAAATCTGATCATTTTGATATGTTTTTGCAGTTGCACATTAGCTTATTCTTCACGGAACATGCCAAATGTCTTTTATAAATAAGCACAACAAACACAACGTTTCATTGTTGCGCTTTTTTGAAGTTAGTGGAGTAAAAGTCAGTTTAACTACACAATAATACATATTCCCATTTCCTAACTCCTACTTATCCAAACACAGGCTTGAATTAGCCTTTGTAATTACTGTCATTAAGATAATTTAGAGAGTGTGCGGCACATGTTGCTGGAATGAGAGCGTGCTTAATCTCTCCACCCGCAG
Source organism: Pseudamia nigra (assembly GCA_029823295.1). Taxonomy (NCBI): domain Eukaryota; kingdom Metazoa; phylum Chordata; class Actinopteri; order Kurtiformes; family Apogonidae; genus Pseudamia; species Pseudamia nigra. The sequence continues at coordinate 18,295 of JAQQAE010001887.1, forward strand.
TGTCTTTCTCTATCAAATCCACGTCTGGCGTATGTGTCTTAATTGAAATGACAGGTAATAGAATCTGTGAAGGCCACATCACTTTTAGTCTCCTTGCAGCTGTGCCTCCAACAACCGTGTGTATGTGTGTGTTCAACTCTGCGTATGTGTGTGCAAACCTTCCTGACATTTGAAAGATTCATGAAACTCAACTCACCAGCTCAAGGCCCCACTTGCACAGACCTCCATAGAATTATGATGTACTGCCTCGGCTGTTTGGGGCTGTAATCAGAGATATTATGAAATGCACTTGAAGTCAGGTGACATCAACACAGTCTAATGTTCAGTAGCAGACATTAAAGCATATACTGAAGCAGGATATGTTTTTCACATATACACAGCATGATTTTAAAGCTCTGCTTGTGTTGTGTACTAATAAAGGCACTGTAACCGGGCACCTTGCTGCAGGTGATCCAACAAGTGAGCAATAAATATTGTAGATCCTGGCTGCATCGGATGGGACAGATTATGTCTGCCTGTTGAATTTAAATTTACACTCCCTGTATATATTTTGCCAGACCTTTTAGTTCTTTTAAAAAGTATTTCTCCAAGGTGTTTCTAAGGGGAAACATGTCTTACAGGAAAATCAAAATTGTATTTACCTCACAACATGAGCATGGAGGATGTTTCCCAGCAGGGCATCTTTCCACTTACGCACAACAGTGTCACTGCATGCTGTTTCTGAGCTACATCACCACATAGCCATGTCCTGCCTGCTGAGATGACACAAACAAATACAGACCTGTGGATATACAATAAAGTAACTGTCTCGTAGTTATTTCAAATAAACTACCACTGAAAAAGCGAGTTTATCTGAAAGTATACAACTTATTTCTAAAACACAAAAGTAACAAGCCTATATAAACTGAACAAAAATGGAGATAAATGGATGTTTTTAATTTGTCAGTTTTAATAGTTCACTAAAAATTACAATGCTTTTGCACAGCATGAACCTTTACACAATGATTTTGTAAATGCATCTGCCATCATGTATTTATTCGTCATGCATTCATTATTCTACTATTCTGGGATTTTTAAATCAAGGCTTGAAAAACTTAAACTAAAAATACTAAACTGAAACTGTCTGCCCATTTAACAAAATAAAAATATATTTAACTAGTCACACAACTAACTAAGGAATTAATAAATAAAAAAAAAAATTCCTTTACATCCTGACTGTTTGCTCAACGACAGCTACTACTGCTACCTAACCCTTTTCTTTTTTACAGTGTTATAAATAAAGAGTATGTGCTTTGTTTTGCACGTATTTCACGTTATATTTAGGTCACCGATTGCATATGTCTTGTTTTCTGCATGCTGTGTAATGTCTTGGTTTGACATTTTATTGAATCAGAGAACACTTGTGAAAGCTGTTGATAGTAGTGTCACCTGGCAGCTCAGTCAGGCCTAGAAGAATCTTACAGAAAGCTCAGAGCAGAGGAAACAGCTGGTGATGCTGCTCAGTGACTTTCTACCTCCATCTATGCTTAGGGTTCGTCATCCCTATAGACACTGCCAGGGTCATCCTTTACAGTGTGTGTACAGCTAAACGATCATCACACCCCTAGTGTTCATGTCCTTCAGTATAGGCCAAATACACACACACACACACACACACACACACCTGTGTAACCTTCTGTTCAGTACAGTCCAGCAGTAAAAATGTGTGTCGTCAGGCTGAGAGATGGCTTTTGGATTGAGTGGTCTTTTCTTTGACTCAACGAGCTTCTTGACATTTGAAGGCGCTGTTGTGCTTTACTCTTGTGTGAAAGTGTTTTGTGTGCTACAACTACAAGGCTTTGCATGTGTCTGTAGTGCATCTTTTTATTGTAACTTGTCAGTGTGAGTAGTGATTGACAGTATGGAGAAGCACTGATCAGTGCTTAATGGAAGTGCCACACTTGTGAGTTACTGAAAGGCTTTTCTGCTTACACAATAAAAATGACACTGAATGGTCAGTAGTGATTAGTTTATGTCTTGCATAAAGGATATGTGCCATTTTAGCTAATCTTAGTTTCCCAGTATTAAATAATTAGTGGCCACAATAAAGAAGAACATGTCTGTGATATTGCATGCATGCACTATGCTCTGTCATCATCCTCTGTAACTGCTTGTCTCTCGCTCTTCACCCCTTAGCCTGTTTAAGTGTGACAGAATCTCAATGACACTCAATAGAAAAGCTCTTTGAAAACCAAGTGTATGAATAATCACCAAGACTCCGTTAATCCATTTTTAAAGAAGGGGAATATTAATGCACCAACAACTGTATCTGCTCAGCATGCAACAGATGATTCCAGGTCTGCAAAAAGCCCCGTTTTCAGCCTGACACTCCATCCAGCATTTGGGGATCACTCTGCACTCTCTGTCACCATGACAACACCAGCTCCATGTCCGAGTGGGTGTACACACTTCATTTAGTAATCCTCAGCAACCAACATGGGAACAGCTGTGTGCATGCTGTGAGGGTCCAGACTAGCAATCATACCAAAACACACTTAATTACTTGAAATGTGGTCACTCTTGTGCTGTTAAAATTTGAGTGGCAGTGTCTGCTATCAACTATAAACCGCATACACAGATTTAATGCCAAGTATTTTTGGCCTTTGCCTGAAGTAGTGCATTCCATTTTTTTGTTTAAAAGTTTCACTTGTAAAAAGAGCTGTGGATGTATTATGATTTTTACTTATTTGTGGATTATTTAGTATGGATTTATACAGTAACATATTTGTAACACCTGTCCTTAGAAGGCATTTAATAGAATACAGAATTACACTTATAAAGATAAAATAGAGTGCAGTGGAATACAAAAGTTACACATTGAAAGCTCTTGCATTTCAAGAATTTTTGTTTGCTGAATTAACCAGAAACTGGCAGCTATTTTTAAATATACTGCTGTATGCAGAACACATTAAGTGATCAGGTAGAGTTTCAGAGTTTTACTCCTTTCACAGAAAAAATTACAGTGTCTTTGTTACCACTAAAATGTACACCCACTAAGCCTTCAAGTAAGAGAGAGTGAGTCATGTTATACTCTCTGAGAAGCCATATCTTAAGAGAAACCTAAACTTATTGCAGAAATGCTGTGTAAATATTCACTTCTGGTTGTAGCCCCTGTGTTTATACAAGTGGATCCTCACCTGTCAGAGTAGATATTATGTTGTGTGCTGCCCTGACACACTGACAGTGAGTTACATGCCAAGATGAAGGAAGGGAAATGCTACAGAGCTTTTTGAAGTGAGATGTCATCTCTTTGATTTTTTTCATGGGCCATTGAGTGCTTTGAAAAAGACGCCTTCATGACTGACAGAAGATAGATGTGTCCCCTCAGTTCACAATGACTGGCACTTATTTCCTGTCATGTTAAGATGTGCGGAAGCATTCATTAATTAAACTCAGTGTGTGTACAAAAGTTAAAGGATTGATGTTTTGTTTTGACTGGTTGGCAATGCTGAACAACACTGAAAAAGAACATGAAATTATAGCGTACAGCACTGAGTACATGGCATTAATTGAGGTCTGCATAATACTGTAACATGCAGTAATACTACACTGGTAAGGATCATTCTTGAAGGTTTCAACCAACAGAGTATTCGAGCAATAGATTTTTTCCTTGTATTCACGGCTCGTCTTTCTGCTCTCTTGCATTTGTTTTCTTTTTCATTTTAGTTTATGTTTTAGAGAAAAATAAAGACTCAGTATTAATGGCACTGAGATGAGCTGTCCTGCGTTATTGATCTTCTTTCTTCAATTTGCTGTGATGCATTACAGTATGAGGCCTTTCTAAATCAAGTTTTAGGAAAAGTGGCAGGCAGTTGATGTACAAAGCATCTTCATCTGGCTTTCGGAAATCTCACAGTATTTGAAGTCAGCAGCCAAGTGTTGTTTGTAGCCCTCAGGGACATTTTTAATTAAATATACGGCCCTTTTGTGACATTAAAAATACACTTTTTTCTATGAATTATCACTCTAGCAGATATTTGTGTGGGCATTTAGATTCAACTAATGACTTTGACAAAGCTTGACTTTAATATCATTTAAAAATGGGCACAGCCATTACAATGAAGTCAGAAGAGCAGCAAATAAAATGCATCAGATTTTACCACATTGGAAATATAAATTTATAGAGCCTCTTAATTTTATTGGTAAGGCTCTCACAAACTAATCACAGACCACTCTCCATACAAAATCTGGCTTTACCTATAAAAATAGTGACTGCATTTAAATTCAATTTTGGTGCAATTTCTTAATGGAGTGTAAGTCATTATGTGCTTTGTTGATTCTTAACTATGGAAGATAATTGGGATGGGCAGCACGAAAGTGGTTTGATTATTGTCTGCTGCCCTTGTGAATTATAATAGATCCAAATGCGGCTCCCATATCCACATTCTACTTTGGCACAAACTGTATTTATATTTCACCTGAAGCATTTTCTAATTGAATGGAGCATTCAGCATGTGTCATACTTCAATAAATATTTTCAAGTATTTTCTGCTTTTCTGAGGTATTATGCAGAGTTGTAAAGCAGTCTTAAAGTCAGTGCTGGCAGATAAAATGAAAGATTGATTAGGCAGTGGAGTGCTGGTCCCTCTCTAAAATATCACTTCTCCTCTAACTGAAGTCTCAATACTTCAAAAGATTTTTTTAGTTGCTAAGAAAGTGACGTCTTAGAAGTGTGCATGTCCCCTTGGTAGTTATTCTTCAGTTCTCACTGAGCTGAGAAATATTTTACTTGGCATGTCTGACATGTTCCCACATGCTTCACAGTTGGTGTGTTAAGGTGTCATGTCATGCCCAGTCCATTCTGAACACATTGCATTTTCCATCAATCACTGAGCATTAAGGTTATCTGAATCTGTTTTTATTTTATATATTTCCTTGTTTATTTTACTCCTGGTATGAAATGATGTTTACACACAATGCATTTAGTATACCACAGGGTTCTTCCCATTTTAAAATATCAATATATGTATGGTTTGATACCTAAAGATGTCAACATGTACTGTAGCTATAAATACCAGGCAGCGTGCATAGAAGTTGTTGTTTAATGGTTTTGTAATAATTTTGGTATTTTATTCTTTCAGAAAAAAATCAGAAAAACCAAGGGATAGTTTGTAAAATCAAACCTTAAAAGGAAGCAATCATGTTTAAATATACTTTGACCAAATGTCATTATACTGATTATGTACACCGTGTCATTTCATTTGTAACTAGAAAGCACTCAGAGAGCACAGACCTCCTCAATTTCTCTTCCTAGTTCATAGTTTCTCTTTTTTTGAACCCACACTGATTTCCCATAGTGTTATTGCACTCAAAAGTAATATTCTGAAATTTATTTGACCCTCATTATTGGATTCTCGACCATGAAAAACTGCCATTAGCATTTGGAATCAGATACATATCATTATTAGTTCAATAGTTATTCACAAAAAATAAAATGGAGAAGTGGAGGAGGATTCCAGTGGCAACCTGTGAAGCTCTGGTGAACTCCATGCCCAGGAGAGTTAAGACAGTGCTGGAAAATAATG
>JAQQAE010001888.1:0-23852 GCA_029823295.1 Pseudamia nigra
TATGGAAAAATATTAAAAATGTGACATTTTTGGACACTGCGCCTTATAATCCGGTGCGCCTTATAGTGCGGAAAATACGTACGGTACTACTACTGGCTGTGTAATTTTATTTTTGTATTCCACATTTGCCTATTATACAATCCTTATGGGACACAACCCTGACCAGAGTGCTGATAGATTGATCATTTGTCATGCTCTGTTAATAAAGATGGAGGCTGAGCACAGGCAGCTTTCTCCACTCCAGCACACAGATCAATGGCCATAAGTCAAGCAGGTGGCTGGAGTTAGCCCAATGACACACATTATTACCCAGCCAGATACACACCCAAAACAGATGTAGTCCACACACCACACTGGAGCTACAACAGGGAGAGTGAGGAAAAGTCCACTGTTTTTAAACCAGCTGGACAGTAGGACCTTGCCCGATAAAGTGCTTTGTGGCTTGTATGGAATATACATCACTGAGGTCCAAACATAAATGATGTTAGAATTATAGTGATATAACATTTTTTTAAAATTCATAGAAGACTGACAAACAACATACGTATAGTACCCTTCATTTACCCTTCCCTTCATTAAATTAATTACCGTAATTATTTATTATATTTAGTCATCACAGTGATTAAGAAATGCATTTTGTTAAATTTAGGTTCAGGTATGTGACGTTCAATATCATAGCTTTTTTAGACAGCCATATTCCTTCAGCACAATAAAAAGGAGAATATTGCAATAAAGCAAAACCTCTCAAGGGTGTCACCACAGGCTTTTCTTGATGATTTAGTCATTTTTGTGGGTTATGTAGGCTCTTATCTCTTTTATGTTCAATGTCAGCTTGGCAGGCTGCTGTGGAGGCATGTTTCAGGTCTCCTGTGTCTCTTTATTCTAGCTCTTCAAGCCCATTTCAGTGCTACAGCTGGGTGAAGGCACCAAGGATTCTTTGATGTTTCTGTGGCTCACAGGCTTTTTCTTAATGAGAACAGGGAGAGAACAGACTCTGTGGTCATCTTGTTTTCATGCAAGTTCAGTGTTTAAATGAAGTAACTGTATCTGTGGTTATTGAGCACTCCTCTAAAGGTCAAAAGAAGTGGACACAGCCTTGTATTTATACAACTGGCATCAGTTATAAAAAATATAATGAATATCCATTAACAGTCAGAGATGAGATTTTCCAGAGTAGTCACATTTAGCATTGATAACAGCTTTGCACACACTTGGGATTCTCACCTCAGAATTATGAAGTAGTTACCTGGAACAGTTTTTGTTCACAGGTGAGTTAATTTGTGCCATCTCTTGCCTTCTTAATGTGCTTTAGACCATCAGTTGTCTTCTGCAGAGGAAGGGTGAGTACAGAGTCAATGACTAATTGACTGATAGGTCAATTGAATCCATATTGTGCCAAGAAACATTCAGTTAAGTGAAGTGAAAAGACAGTCCATCATTACTTTAAGAAATGAAGGTCAGTCTGAATTATGTCAATAACTTTCAATGTGTCACCAAGTTCAGGCGCCAAAGCCTTCAAACGCTATTTCAGGTGCTGGAAATTGGCAATTTCTTTAGCAGTTCTAATAAACTTATCCTTTGCAGCATAGGTCTTTGTTTCTGTGGACGGTCCTCATGGCGGCCAATTTCACCATAGTGTTTGATTATTTTGGCTCCTGCACTTGGGGACACATTCAAAGTTCTTCAGATCTTTCAGATTGACTGACCTTCATTTCTTAAAGTAAAATTGGGCTGTCTTTTCTCTGTACTTTACTTGTGTTTCTTGGCATAATATAGATAAGTACAGTAGTTGTAGTAGCACCAATAGGACTGTTGACTCTGTATCTACCCTTCCTCTGCATAAGACACTGCACACTGAGAACACAAAAATGGCACAAATTAACTGTTGTCAAGGCACAACTGTGAACTGGAAACAGTTTTGAGTTGAGACAAACTGTATGAATGGACTTAAGAGACTGACTGGTAGTGGCTTTTTAAAGGCAATCATAATAACAGTAGTTTGCAGAAATAAAAAGCCAATAAATTGCCAATATCATGCCATTATAGCTAGCATAAGGATAATGTCAGACTGCATGTCCATGCCAGCTGCTTTGGTTGTTATTACTGCAGGGTTTCCCCCAATGTATTGTAAGATTGACTACCTCATGAATCTGATAAGAGAATGCCATGAGTATGCAACAAAGTCATCAAAGCTAAAAGTCTCTACTTTGGACAATCTAAAATATAAAACATGTTCTTGGTTGTTTAACAGTTGTTTACTCCACAATTCCATGCATGTTCTTTAACAGTTTGGATGTATTCAGTATTAATACAACATATTTAAACTAATTTAAAAACCATTGAAGGAGAAGGTGTGTTCAGACATTTGACTGGTAGTGTACAGTTTGTGTCAAGACTACAGCATGTACAGCACAGTCATGACTGCATCACTGTGTTGCAGTGTAGTGATGCATTAGTGATGCATGGCAGGATGGTTTGTTTGTGCACTCCCAACACATACCTATAAATCAGGTGCTCTCTCTCTCTCTCGCTCTCTCTCTCTCACCCTCTCTTTGTCGCTCGAGGAGTATTATGTCTGAGGAAATCAGAATGACCTCAGTGGCTGCTCACTTGGACCAGTGTGTTTTGGGTGTCAGAACAGTGAGAAATATCCCTTTTGTGTGCAAATCTGGCCTTCCAAATATCTCCTGTGGCTGATGTCTCTTACAAAGCATGGACAGTCTGGCAAAGTCACACCAGAATGGCTACCCACGCTATTCGGTGGCACTTCTGCCATCTGTGTCACCTTGGCTCTCATAGAATATCAGATCCTACAAGTCCAACATGGGCATAAAAGTTTCTCAGTGAACTGACAGAGCTTTCAATGTAGATTTCTTTCTTTAAGAGCAGTAGTGTCTGTCAGCACAGTGCACAGGCAGTACAATGCTATGGGCCCTAGCTAAATATGTGTAAGTGACATCTGAGGAGATCTGAAGTTTGGGAGTAAAGCCAGATTGCAGTCCAAGTGGAGTTTCTGTTTGACTATTTTTTTCGATCTCCCTTGTAGTCCGTGGGATGTGCTTTCCAAAGATAAGAGAAAAAAGCTGAATTTTTTTCACTTCCCTCATGCTGTCAGCTTTCCCTATCACTCACCTTTGCATGCTTCAAAGGTGAATTTGTATTAGGACTATAGACTGTATATACGAGTGGACAAAGTGACTGTGACGCCACCCATTGGTTTCTGAACAGATGTTGTGAGGCCAGTCGGATTGACAAAAACAGCATGTAACCATATTTGGACGAATGGCGACGGAGATTTCGGAGCGTAGTATGTCAAGGGTCTCATAGGAAAGCTACTAATAGCTGCTAGCTTACTGACACTGTAAAACTTCACCAAGCATTGCCACACAAAGTCACATAATGGTGTTGTCAGTGTAAGCACTTACCCACAACTGCAGATACGAAGGTCCCACTCAGTCTGTCTCCGCTGGAAGGTTGAGTTATCATTGCGACATGTCAATCAAACTCCAGCACAGCAGTGATTTGTCAGATTGTTTGCCATAATACCTTCATAACAGAGTAAAAAGTTATGGACCACCAGATCACTTATTGGAAGGTTCAAATAAGACACTTGAGACCATGATGACTCATGACAAATGTTTATTCACTTAGTATTTTTAGAGAGAAGTCCAGTGTAGCTCTGTGTGAGTCAGGACTTCTTGGAGCCCAGTGAATGTTGCCCAGGAGCCAGCAGCAGGATTACAACTTTGAGTTACTTCCACATCGGCCGCACTGAACTGCCCAGGTCATTAGCCACTGATTAGGACTGTGGTGGTGCGTTTGCACTTTGACTTAATAATGTAGTTGTGTCTATATAAAGAATTCAGGAACTAAGACACAACTACATGAACAGTTGTGTTATAAAGGTAATGTCACTTTTACACTCCCACCCCTTTTGAGTGATAGCTAATTTTTCCACAAGCTGAGGTATGGAGAGGGCTGTGAAGATATTGGATGAAATGATTGCCATGGCAACCCAGAGAGCACATCCCTTTGTTCATACTGAATGAAATGCAGTAGTATTCCCATGTCTCCCTTTCATAATAATATGCACAGTGTCAATGTTAGCCTGAATGCTAGCGTGGCAGGCCATACTGTTCATATCAAAAACAGAGCACACTTTGGCTTCCTGTGTTTGCTTAATATTTTCTAAAATGAATTGCTGTACTTACAGAACAGTCAACACAGTGATTTTGTACTTGATCCTTCTTTGATAATACCCATATGTAAACCATCTTTAGGTGGTTTTACGAGGGTCTAATTTCAGGAATTGAACATCATATTCATTACCATTACATGAAAGAGGGAAAGTTTGTGTAGAATGAGCCATTCACATCTGCAGTAGGAGAGGGTCATAGTTCATGGAGTCTGTCATGTTTCTACAGTACCGTAGCTCAGAATAGATTTTCTATGCTTCTATTTTCACTTTTTACCATTGGTGTTATCTAGTATTAAGGTGCATTAACATTACCTACAATGTCTTGAGTATGGACCAGCATTGCTATTCCCTTAAATCAGTTGTTGCAGTTTCACCATTTTACTGTATGTTACATTACTGAATACTACACTTTGAGTATCTCAATTGCCCCTCGGAGACAAATAAAGTTCTTTGAATTGAATTGAACCTTTAAATATACTGTCATTTAATGAGCAGATGTGTTGTGACATATTTTGAATTTATGGTGACTGACGGGGTAATACAGAAAAGAAGTATCATATCGGAAACAAGTAGTTTTACTTGCCCCTATTCTCAAGAGATTTGCCAGATGCCTTGATTTCTAAGTTCAGCAATTCAGTGTAAATAAAGCACCCACTTAACATAGATTGCAGGCTCAGTTGCAGTTATTAATGCAGGGCTATTCTAATTACAGCTGCACTTGCAAAAATTCTAGGATAATTATCCAGCTGATAATTTAAGCAGAGGCTACTCTTCATGTACGCTTTAAACAGTTGTCTATGTCCTAATGTAAAGTAATTAGTGACCGTTTTATCTTCAGTAGTATGGGCATCAATTCTCTAATCTCTCTTGTCCAAATTCCTACTAATCATAGTTATTTGGAAGCTGAAGAGCAGCATCTCTGTGATGTCTGTGTACAATCATGCAACCATAAGAAGGACAGTACTTTCTTTAAAGAACTGCTCAGTAAAACACTGTTCCATTTTTGAGCTTGGGCCTCCTTTTGACATTTGCTTTGCTCCCTTGGATCAAAAAAAGAGAAGGGTTGAAAACAGGAAGACATGAGTGTCTTAGTTAATTTGTGTGGCGTGTGATGTTTGGAGAGGGCGATGTATGACCCTTGGATTGTGTTACTTGGAACGGCGGATTGGTCTTGGCTCTATTCAAGGTTGGGCTCAGTGTGAATAGTTTTGAAAAAGGGCTAAGAAGGGGCTGGACTGACATCTTGTCTCAGGGCGGAAGGGAAGGAAAGAAAGCTTGTTATGGGAGACAGACAGTAAGACAGTGAAGAGAGTCACAGAGAGCCTCTGAGATGCAGCTTTCAACTAGCATACTGAGGCTACTGCAGAGAGGCAGTCTTCAAATAGCTGTCTCTGTGCCTGTGGGACAGTTAACTCTGAGGGGGATTCAGAGTCTCATTAGAAAGTCAGTAGAGCTCTACAACACATCTCTGAAATCTGAGCGCAGAGATGACACCTTGTCAAGCCTGGCAGCAAGTATTACTATCAGATATAGAGCTCAAACACATTCACCAAGCAGCAGCTAAGTCCTGATTACCGTCAATGGTTAAACCCACACAGAGTTTGCTACTACAGGTCAGAAGTGCGATGTTATTTTTGATCCATCTCAACAATTTGTCAAACACTTGAACTAAGATTAATGGACCATAAGCCAAATCTGTTACTAATTGTTTTATCTCTGTTCTTATGTAATATTCTGACTCTTTTACCTCTGATATCATATTACTGTATTTAACTCTCTCACTTCACAGATACTAAAAAATCTAGATATTATGGTGGGGTCGGCAAAACCTGGAGGAATGTAAACAGCCCTGTAGAGATGGCTAAGCTAATGGCTAAGGTAGTGTGTTAGCCGTCAGCAGCCTGGCTCTGTCAGCACCAGTCTTAAGCAGTCAACCCTCTTTGCTCTTACCAGAGTCACAATGACCTCAGACCCCTATATGATTATGTGTTGACAATAAAATGTGACCATTGTGCCTTCAATAACACCACTGTGGCTGGTATGGAGTGTAAAAACCTATTTAAAATTCATAAATATTTGGTGCTTTGCCTGGCAGGGGGCAGGTAAAGCCTGGGGCCCACCAGGCTTATAATACACTGGGGGAAACCCTGCAGTAATAACATCAAAAGCAGCTGTCATGGACGCAGCAGTATGACATTATCCTTTTGCTAGTAATGATGGCATGATATTGGAAATTAATTGGCTTTTCACTTCTGCAAACTACTGTTCTTATAACTGCCTTTAAAATCCCACTACCAGTCAGTCTCTTAAGTCCATTCATATAGAGTTTGTCTCAAACTCCTAGCAGGGAAAACAGGTGCCCGGGCTTCCTGTGATTTGTGTAACTGTTATAACAGAAGCTCCATTCATCACCAAACAGTGCCAGGTTTCTCTTCACAGAGATGCATCTGAGTGCTTATCTTTCACTTTCTTCCTCCTAAGGTACAGAAGGTAACTCTGTGAGAACAAATAGATAAGGGCTGATGAGGGAAAGGGAGAAAGGGAGGGTATCTTTTTAGGGCTTCTCTCTTCGTCCCAAAGGTTAAGGTCACCCTGTGAGCTGACCCACTCTGACAGAAAACAAGAGATGAATCACTCTTGAAAACAGCATGATTAATGTATAAAGCATATTCCCATCTCCTCCCTAGGATAGATTGCTGAATGTTTTTTGTTCATCATGAGCCTGATTAAGAAAATCAGCTAAGAGTCAGTCATAATCCATCTTATTTTTCCCATGTCAACCATCTTCTGTTTATTTCCCAGGAGCTGCACCGATGTGGTTTGGTGTATTATCTTCATCGTTGTCATCCTCGGCTACATTGCTCTGGGTATAGTGGGTAAGTTTGACATGTTGCTGCCTGTTGCGTCATACAAATATTGATACTGATACACAGCCTCAAAAGCACACAAATGTATCAGAAGTGGTACAGTCTGGACCTGTTTTTGGCCTCATAGTGTGAATTATTGCTCTTCCTTGCTGCTGGTGAGGTAGAATAGTCATTTTAAGTTCAGAAGTTCTAATGTTCTGCGTTGTAGTGTGACAGCTCTCCCACAAATAATATTGGAGAGCAGCGGGTTGGCACTCAGTGGGGATGCACCAACACTTAAAGAGAATACAATCTGCTCTGACTAATTTATTGTGTTATGGTGGACTATTTCAACAAAATATCTGATTGTTAAAAGTGTGGAGGAGTTGAGAAATGCAGCTTACCCAGAGAATGGACTATTCTTTTAATGAGTGGGAGTTACATTACAACATGCAGTTTTTATGGCTCCCTCAGTGTCTGTCTTGCCTCTGGTAAGGCTATTTTGACATTTTCATCCAGTTCTTTGACACAAGTGATCCTCACTTAGCTTAAATATCTGCCCATCAGCTCATTTTCTGTCTTCTTTTTGGGTCTCTGCTTTTTCTCCCTCATTTCTTTTTTTCTTTTCATCTCTTCCTACCTTGTACTCTTTGCCAATTTTCTTTCATCTTTTGTCTCCTATTATGCTTTTTTCTCTCTCTCTCACTCGCACTTTTACGTTTTACAAATGCTTTTACATTTTAGAAATGCTTCCTGTGCACATGCTGCACTCTTATATATTTTTCTTCTCTCTTCTTTTACACATATCACAAACATTATAAATTACTGCAAAATTAAATTACAGGGCTGTTGCAAAGCTACTGTTCCTTGCCAGCTTATTGCCAGTGGAGTCATGTCCGGAAGTATCTGGAGTTCTGTTCCAATTATTTAAGAGAGCAGGAGTTACTGTAGGACAATGCATGTGTCAACAAATTGACTCCGACACGTCCACAATCAGCCAAAGTACTTGTACTTAGTGTATATTTTTTGTATTTCATTTTCCTGGATTTGCTACTGCCTTTGTTGTGCCGTTTGAAGTTCAGCACAGTCCTTCATTGACTGGTGAGGCAAACGGCTTTAACACTGTGTTGTTCAGGTTGGCCAAATAAATAAAACACACCAATTGCTCAGCAAATTGAATTTCAGGGTTACTCTGACTCCTATCTAGAGAAATAGCACCAAACAAATTAAACTGCATTGATTTCCATTGGTTTTTGTGTGTGTGTGGATGTACCTTCTTAATTATTATGCATGCACACAGTCTTTTAATTTCCATTATAGTCTTGTTAACTTGGTTGGTTATTTGCTCTTTGAAGTTATTGCAACTAGAGGCACTCATAGTGTGTTTCTATACAGTAAGTTTGTTTTTATTTAAAGGAGTTCCTTTGATCTAAAACAGAGGTTGTCAAACATTTTCAGCTTTATGACCAAAGCATAAATTAACTGTGCTCAAAAGGCTCACACAAGAAAACACCATGAATTACTACCATGAATTACTATCTGCCAAAAAATGGCATGAATTAAAAATGCATATTATATATTTAATACATAAACTACATTTTAAATTCATGTTATCATGCTATAGTTATCTTTAAGCTCGCAAAAGACTTTCAGATGGCAAATGTAAATTAACAAACTGTTTGAATACACCATATAGAATTTAATATTTTGTCTCTTCACCTTTATCTTTATTTTAATTCTTCACATGCAGACTGCAACACATTCAAGAAAAATGGAACAGGGGTCATTTAGGACTAAAGATAACTTACAATAATTGAAAAATTACAGTGATACCTTGCTGTACGAAATTAATCCGTTCTGGCGTGACGCTCGTACAGCGATAATTTCTTACACTGGGGCGGGTTTTCCCTATAGAAATACATGTAAATATAATATTAATCCATTCCAGGACCAACGAAAACTCCCATATAAAGTATATATTACACACCCGTACGCACACATTAATTAATTATTATTATTTGAAAAGGAAATCATGTTAATTATATGAAAGGCAATGCATGAAATTAGTTCTAAAAATGATTTATAATGTCTTCTTACCTTGGCTTATGACTCGGCAGCAATGAATGTCCCTCTGCAGTGTGTGTCAGTGGACACTGGGTCTCAGCTGTGTGTTTTTCGGTGCGAGGTCCCGTAGGCGTCCGGTAGGCCTCCGGAGGCTACACAGTGCCACACAGCATACATCCGGTATGCTGTGTGCTACGAAGCTAGCACATTGCTAGCTTGGTAGCTTCTGGTATTAGCTCGGTAGCTACTAGTTTGGGTGTAACAAAGTAGAGGAGGCTACTGTTGTTAGCCTCTGCTGGCAGCTGTAAACACAGCTGCCGGCGGAGGTTACATGCCACACGCTCCAGAGGCTACACAGTGCCTCTGGAGACTACATGCTAAACGGCCAGTGCAGTGTCTGGCTACATGCTACAAACACAGCCGGCAGTTGTGTAGTCAGACGCTGTAGCATGTATTTTGGGTACATGTGCCAGTAATTGAGCTGATTTGGAGCTGGAGCAGCTCTGGTTTAGCGTTGTGTGATGCGCGCCTCTCGTGGGATGCATGTGTATTGTAGGCGTTTGTTTACCGATGTCTGAGGCTACTGTATTGTTGTTAGCACATTGCTCAGTTGGTAGGTGCTGATATTAGCTAGCTAGCTACTAGTGTGCGTATCACTTCCGGGAACATCACAGTCACTTCCAGCTGGGCCAGAGTTCACTTCTCTTTCGTACCGCGACATTTTATGCGGATACCGGGATGCATTTTTGGCCAAAAATTTTTTCGTACAGTGAATATTTTGTAGAGGGAAGTCTTCGTACAGCAAGGCACCACTGTGCATGATTTTAAACGTGATGTGAACAAGTGAGTGTAATCATGGTTTGGTACAAAGGCAGCATCTAAAAAGAGGAGCAGTTTGTCAGTTTGTAAAAATGTGACAAAATAATTAAAATATTTACTATGATGCTTAAAGACAGGATAGGGTAAAACAAGACTTGGACATCTGGGATCTGAAATTACTGCAACCGTATGCTGATTATTTGTGATCTTCTGACTCTAAGACAATGCCTGATCAAGACCCGACGTTCATCTATCACTGGTATACAGTATTTTGTAAATCTCTGTATAAGCACAAAAGTACAGCATAATAAATTTCAGTCTACAAATTTGAGCAATAAATCTGAATTGCACCGAGACGAGCAGTGTGAACATGTCCACTCAGGTACCGAAAAGACGTGTACTAAAACGGTCACATTAGATCAACTGCACGTGTCCATATAGAACATGATAGCCAAGTGTGAGTAACTGGTATCTTTTCATATTTTAAGTGGTACCTTAAATAGAAACATGCGTTTTTTCAGCCTGGACCCATGGCGACCCCAGAAAGGTGGTGTATCCCACCGACAGCTACGGCCAGTTCTGTGGTCAGCAGGGGACCCCCAATGCGTGAGTGGAAAACATCTGCATCTCACGTTCGCATACAGTGCAATAATTATGTTCACCATTTTGTCTGTCAGCTTTCCATAGTTATCTTTACGCACACAAAAGACTTTCACCGCAATACAATGAGATAGCTTATGATTAATTATGGAGGCCTTACGACACAGTACACTCTGCATGTGTGTGTGCTTGCTGATAAAACATTCCAGAGTAATGGATTGAATCCTCCTAATCTGATTGCAGTCTTTGTCTTTGTCATTTGTCCTCACAGAAACAAAGCCATATTATTCTACTTCAACATGTTGAAATGTGCCAATCCTGCAGTTATGATTAACCTCCAGTGCCCTACAACCCAGGTAAGAGGTTGAATGAAGCTCCTTCCAGCAATTTTACATTGTTTATGTTCCTTCCGACTATTTCTCCACACTTGACTGTGAGATTGATGGGCTTGCTCATTAAGAGGATGTGTTGCTTCCTCCAGCTCTGTGTCTCCAAGTGCCCTGACAGATTTGCCACTCTCCTGGATGTGCATAATACTGCAAACTGGGAATATTACAAGCAATTCTGCAAGCCGGGCTTTGACATTGGGAGTAAGGTAAAATTTATTCATGTCTGTATTCCTTAAATAGCCTGCTTCCAAAATATACAGTAAATGGACTGACGCATCATATCATACATACATGTTACACAGAGGCTGAGTCCTGGTTTTGATAAAACCTTCACGCTTGAGGTGGAATGAGCCGGAATGCTGTCGGAATTAAACATATTTGTATCTTTCTGGATATTCTGAGTTCATTCTAAAAGTTCTGAGTGCATTCCAAATAATCGGGCTCATTCTTGTGGCTGGCTCGAATGTTTTACTCATGCTTAATACTTTCGAGGTGCATTGAAAGTCGAGTATTATCGAACGACATTTAAAGCTTAATCTAACTGCATATGACTGCATTCTAAACATTCTTATGGCATTCCAACAGCATTCAAAACCTTCTGATCATGTTTGATGGAGAAGCAAAATGGCAACAACTTCAAATCCTGCCAGAATGTCCTGAAAGTCCCTCGAATGAGCCGGAATGCACCTTCTGACTAGCAATTGAACCGCACATGTACCGTACCTCATTCAAAATGCATTCTAAATACCGTACTCTGACTGCATTCTCAATATTTCTACTACATCCCAACTACATTTGAGCTGCTTTCCAGAACTACTCTGAGGACAAGTCTGAGCCATCGCAGTCTGCAGGGTTTTTTCACAAGGGACTTGCTCCTGGAACTGCTCTTCTTATACAGTGCCTCACTGGAGATCTTATTTGGCCAGTAGACGCCACATATCTTACGCAGGCAGCCATTGTGGAAGACCTCTATCCTGCCCATGTCCTTTTTCACCACTCTCCAACACTCACAGCCATACAGCAGCACTGACTTAACATTGCTATTGTAGACCCTCAGCTTTGTCTTCAAACTGTATGTTTTGGACTTCCAGTTGGAATGAAATCTACTAAAAGCAGTTCTTGCTTTGTTCAATCTGGCACTGATGTATTTTTCAGCTCCATTGTCACTGCTTATTAGGCTTCCAAGGTATATGAAGTTCTCAACATTCTCTAAAACGCCACCATCTATTATAATCGGTGGTGCAGCAGGTGCATTTGTGCTTTCTCTTGTTGATTACTAGACCAACTTGTTTGGCATAATGGTTTAAGCGGTATGACTTATCTTGGATGTGGGTGTGCTTTGATAATACAGCTGCAAAGTCATCAGCAAAATCTTTTTTTGCTCACCTTGAGCATGTTTGCTCAAGGTGAGCAAACATGCCCCGCTGGATACCATGGGGGGCTGTCAGATGTTGTCTGATGCATCACCCAGTCAATGACTATAAGGAATAGGATGAGTGTGAGGATGCAACCTTGTCTTACCCCAGACTTCACATAGAATGACTCTGTCAGAGTATTTACCAAGATGAGATTGCACTCAAAGTCTTCATAGAACTTCCCAATTAAGGTGACAATCTTGGGTGGTATTCGGTAGGCTCTTAAGATCTTCCATAAGCATTCCAGAGCTAATAGACCCAAAATGTGCAAGAATTATTCAAGGCAGGTTAAAAGCGTTCTAAGAATTCCAACAGCAATCTTACAAATTCCTG
Organism: Pseudamia nigra; assembly: GCA_029823295.1. Taxonomy (NCBI): domain Eukaryota; kingdom Metazoa; phylum Chordata; class Actinopteri; order Kurtiformes; family Apogonidae; genus Pseudamia; species Pseudamia nigra. The sequence continues at coordinate 12,665 of JAQQAE010001888.1, forward strand.
CATTTCGAAGGCAAAAAGGTTGGGACAGAGACAGTGTTTTTTTGTAAATAATTAACAGTCATGAAGTTTGGTACAAAGTTGTGAGCCACAAGCCGTATTTTCCTGCAAAGTCTACGGGCTCTTTCTCATCTGATGCATCAGTTCTGTTAATGGTCTGGACTTTGCAGCTTCTGGGACTTTCCAGCTTGAACCAAACCAAATTTGTAGATGCGACACCTCCCCTAGACAGTGGTGCAGACCAAACAGCTCATCCTTGGTCTGGCCCAGAGAGATGGTCTCCGTCTGATCAAACTGAACCACGGTTTGGTTCATACATGGCATGATGACATATTCTGGATAATTTGCAGTTTCAGTCCACGTGCAGGACATTATGGACAGCTGTTGTCACAAAAAAAGAAGAAGAAAGGTTTCAGCTTTTCTGGAAGTGGGATTTGTATTTTTTTTAATATAAATATCCATCCTCAGATACATCCATTTTGTCTGTATAGTCATTATAAGGGACAGCTCATCTGAATGTGCTGTAGACATCACAGCCCTGTTTTGTCAGGTGGCAGCAGTTCAATGACGATGACGCTCGACATGATGGTGTGCAAGCATCACAAAGTGAGGTGGTGTGTGGGAGGGCCAAACTCAGTCATACAGTTTGAACTGAATCATTGATTCCCATCCCACATGATCTCAAGTTTGATGGTGTTACATCAGACAGGTTGCAGTCCAACTGTTCAGAATCAATCATTTTAATACTAGTAAAAGCTTAGATTGTTATTCTGAAAGAAGTCACGTTTTTGCTTCAAAAGTCTCATTGTCTCCTTTATTCCATTTTAGTCTGTTTCAGAAGTCTTAAGAGATGAAGACTGCCCATCAATGATTGTCCCAAGCAGACCTTGTAAGTGAACGTTTACTGCTTTAATAACTCATCATGTGTTCGGCCAGCAACTACAGACAGTTTGTAAAAATGTGTTGCAGTTCTCCAGCGGTGCTTCCCAGATTTTCTTACAAGAAATGGAATTCTAACTGTAGCCAATCAGACTATCTTCAAAGACGGTGACAATAAGCAGAGGAGTGTCACAGAACTCAAAGATGCTGCAAAGTAAGTTTCACCTTCCTTCAGCACATACTGTATGTGTATCCCTGATGTTAACCTGGTTATGTAGAATGACAGCCACAAGATAAGACTAAGGCTCAACATGGTTTTTGTTTTAGAAGGATATGCACTGTGTTTTAAAACTGTGATACTGTCAATAGGGATGTCACTCCTGCACCCAGAGAGCACTGGACAGATATTGAAGGGTAGGACAAGTGGGCATAACAGTTATGCCCAGGAATGTGTCCAAACACATTCAAAATCTTTTGCATGCTGTGTTAAGTGCATGAAAATGTAGCTTATTAAACCTACAAGTTCAAAAGGAGAACTTCAGGATTGTTTATGGGCTTTAAAGCAACTGCTTTTTACTGTAAATAGATGCTGACTTGGCAGAACAGGAAATCATGTATTCAAACTGAAATGAAACACTAAACATACATGATTCCATATTTGCTTTGGTTTACATTGAAATATACTGTAATGTGCTTTAATGCTTTTCTCTTTGTAGACAAGTTACAGCTATGCAGGAAGGATCGGAAAGGTCTCAGAAAATTATTTATTGCCGCTTTTAACTTCGCTTCAGGTGTACTTAATGGCTTTGTTTAGACTAACCTTCCCACCTTTGCTGCTCGTCCTGCAGAGTCTTTTTCTGTATCTGCCCAACCTGCAGTAGTGGAACACAATTAGGACAGATTAATGTGTGTGTTTGTGGTATACTGTACTGTACCTCCCTCCTTATAATACAGTATCAACTCAACTATTACATGTATTGTCTCGGTCTGTGTAAAGTAATGTCAGAGTGATGCGGTTCCCCCTGGTGGTCAGTACACATGCTCCCCTACACTAGACCCGGTAGAAATGCTGGGTATGATCCAAACTCTTCTTTTTGGACGGAGTTTCCTTGACCTTTAGCAGCTAAATTAGAGCTCTTCATCATGATCAAGCTGTTTTTCGAAAATCCTTTTAGTGCTGTGTCCTTCACATCGAGATGTTAGCTTGTCCTCTATCCCTCCTTTGTCTGTAGATTAGAGATTTATCTGAGTCAGAGGGCAGTATGTGTGGGATTCACAGTAGACGTCCTTTGTCATTGCTGCCAGTCTTGAGGAGTTTTTTTTTGTCATCTATTGGTTTTAAGCTAAACGGACCACTTTCCTGGACTGAGAGGTTGACTTCCCCCAGTCCTGTACTACTTTATTAGACCTTGCATAATTCTCATCAAACTTTTATGTTTTGCAATGAGTAGACATTTACATTTTGTTTGTACAGCACCTGAAACAAAGGGAGGATTTATTGTCTATCAAACATTTCAAGGCTTTTTTCAGTTGATACGTACACTGTCAGCCCAAAGGTTAGACACAACTTCTCCTTGAAGACATCCAAACTGTGAAAAAACACATATGGAGGTATGCAGTAAACAAATACTATGTATCTGAGGTGCTATAACACATGAATGTTGAATGTGTCCTCTAGTGCAGTTGGCAAAACCATGCAATATTCTCCTAGGTGCTGTAAATTGATAGTTTCTGGGGCTGAAATTCTAATAAAGTTCCATTGTAGTGCTGGATGATTTAGTGGCTGCACAAGGGACACATTCAAAGTTGTGGAGATTTTTTTTTAACCCTTAAGGACCTAGGTAAAAGAGTTTTCAGGCTGCCTGACTCACATATTTATTTTGCTTTTCAAACTATTCTAGCAGTTAGTTTCATAAAGCTAAATAGTTAAAGTGCCAATTTATTATTTGACTGTTGAAAAGGAGAAATTTGCTAATGATTTTGCAAATAAATAACAGCAAATTTGAAAGCTTTTGACTGTGCTATGGGTGGCCATTTAAGTCTCTGAGGGTTAAAGTCATGATGAACAGTCTTTTCTCTTTACTTAACTACAGTAGGTGCCATAATGTGGATTTGTACAGTAGATGTAGTAGCGTTAATAGGGCTATTGGCTGTACCCACCCTTCATCTGCACAAGACAACTGATGGTCTAAAGCACATTAAGAAGACAAGAAATGGCACAAATTAACTCTCGACAAGAGAAGCGTGTGAATTAAACGCTATTCCAGGTGACTACATCGTGACTCTGTTGACAGAATGACATGAGTGTGCAAAGCTGTCATCAAAGCTAAATGTGGCATCTTTTGACAATCTAAAATATCATGTTCTGGGTTTAACACTTTTTTTGTTAGCTGTATAATTTCATACATGTTTTTTCACAGTACAGATGGTCTCAGTATTAATGTGTATTCTTGAAAGTAATAAAAATAAAGGAAAACACTGACGCAGAAGATGCATCCTTGCTCTAACATCTTCATTTTATCTGCCAATTCCATTAGGTACAACTCCATATCATATTAAGTAACAAGCTACCATTACCATAAGCTTACCTCCATAATATGTGAACTGTTGCTCAATAGTGCTTTAGTAACACTAATGTTGTGGCGTGGCTCTGTGATATTAAACAGTACTAGAGAAAACATTTTGAAACTGTATTTATCCTTGCTGTAACATTTAAAATAACATTCCAAGACTATTCTGAAAACCTAAATGAGCTATGCAAGATGGTAGAACCACCCAGTCACTGTCGCAGTTATTCTTTCTTCTCACCTGTTTCTTCTCACTCTTTTTTTTCTCGCTCTTGTTATTCTGTCACAGAGGTATCAACAGTCTACTAAATGCCAAAGAAGTTGGCATGAAGATCTTTGAAGATTATGCAAGTTGCTGGTACTGGATCCTGATGTAAGAATATGTGTAGCTTGATTTTCATTTTCCACGTACTAAATGGGTAATGTTCTTCAGATGTGGCAGAAGATATTCTCTGATCCATCAGTGAAATCACTGACATCATTAAAAATTTCTCCCTGTACAGTAACACTTCAGCGCAAATACTGTACCATCATTCTCCATAGTTTTGTAAAATCTTATGAAGTAGATTTTAACTACATTTAAAGTGTTCTGTGTTATTGCAGTGGTCTGGTCATAAGCATGGTGGTCAGTCTGCTCTTTATCCTGCTGCTGCGCTTCACCGCCGGTGTGCTCCTGTGGCTCGTTATTTTCGGTGTCATCGGTGTGATCGGCTACGGTGAGTGTTCACTAGAACTGGCAAGATCACGTGAAAAGACCCAGACTTCCAGGGGTCAAGACCAGAGGTGTGCAGAGTAAACTAGAAACAGTACTCAAGTAAAATTATTGTTACTTTATCATTCTAAATGTCTCAAGTATAAGTACTTATAAACATAAGTAGTGTAGTGAATAACTTCATAATGTAGAATTTATTATAGTATAATATATTGCTATTAAATAGGACATTTGGTCATTTTCGTTTATTTCTTTTTTATTTTCTTTTACTCATTCTGTTGCTTATTTTGTTTTTTGTTCTGTTTGTGTTGCTTGTTTGTTCAATTTTCTGATCTTACTTGATTTTTTGCTAATTTTGTTTCATAATTTGTTGATTTTTTTTTTGCTAAATTTTTGTATTATTTTCTTCATTTTTGCCTATTGTCTTGCTGATTTGGTTCATTAGTCATTGTTATGTTTCATATATTATAATTTCCTTCCTTCCGATTTTGTACAGTCATTGTTAATTGCCTTGATTTTTTTGTTAATTTTTTTAAATTGTTTTTTTTTTTTGTTAATTTCAAGCTTTTGAGCTTCTACTCATCCAGCTGTGACCAAATGTTACTGAGTGAGAGTTTAAAAGTATTTTGCAAAATAAATACTTTCAGAAGTACAAGATAAAATATGAAACATAACAAACATTGTGATGTAAAGGAGTAAATATATTTCTGTTCCAGCCACCTCCGGTCGAGACCACGTCAAGAAAAAGAACATTTTCCCATATGAGAATTGAAACACTTTTTTAAATGGCATATATTTGGCCTGTGCATGTTTGGGGACAGGCTACGTACTGCTGTCATCATCTACATGTGCTACATCTCCAGGCACTGAACTCTATAAATGACATGCTTCTCTATAAACTGCAGTTTATAGAGAAGCATGTAACTGACATCAGCTCATTTATTACTGCTTCCATCTTCTCTTTGCTTTTTGACAACAAAAGCCTTCCTGTAATTGGTCCAAGTCTGAGTTTAGGTTAGTTTAGTTTGGTCTGTTAAGTTGATTTGGCAGGGACCACGTGCAAAAAGAGAAACACGGGTCTCTGAAGGACCCTATGCTTTGCACCAGATTATAGCAATTATGCTACTTTCCATCCGTAGTCTCTTACAGGAAACATTTAAAACAGTTGGCAAAAATTGAAAGACTGTACAAAGTTACAAAGATTAAAATGCATTTGCATACTTGTAAAATGCAATAGTGGAACATTGATACAGTTAAGAATACAGAAAGTACATAAAACGCATACATTAACCCTCATTATATTCAGTGCTGGTAGTGTTGATTGTCAAGGAGCCACACATTAAAGGTGTGTGAGTGATTGCGCCCATCTAATCTTCACAAACGTCAAAGAGAGCATGTGTTCTATGAATGCAATTAAATTATCAAAACTCAGCATTTTGAGCTACCTCTCTAGGACAGTGGTTCCAAAACCTTTTTTTCTGGGGACCCAGTTTTTAGAAATAAATTGTCACAAATTGTCATGACCCAGATCCCTAATCTATAAATTATGAGAATGAGTGGATTTGTGCACAAATGAGGGTTACAAAGAGCGGGTAAATTGCCCATTTTGAAGAGACGTAGGCTAAAGAAATCAAGTGTTTTATAATCATAATAATCATTCATTATTTTCTACCCCTTAATCCTCACAAGGGTCAGAGAGGGCACAGGAGCCTATCCCAGCTGGCTTAGAGCGAAGGCAGGATAATTACAATAATCAGAACAATACAAATATACAATATCAAAAAACATGCTTCTTGTTTGAAAAGTTTTGTGACCCAAATAAATTCTGTTGCAACCTACCTGTGGGTCCCGACCCAGTGTTTGGGAATGGCTAATCTAGGAAGTACTTTCAAACCATATCATGGCTCAGATTTGAGTTAGGTGAAAGATGTGGCCAAATTAATACATATCATTCATATAAAACTAAAATAATTAATAAGGTGATTAATCTTCCTCTCATTGCTTTGCACAGTGGTGCAGTGGGTAGCACTCGTGCCTCATAGCTGTGCTCGAGCCCAACACTGGCAGACGGGGCCTTTCTGTGTGGAGTTTGCATTTTCTCCCCGTGTCTGTGTGGGTTTTCTCTGGGTACTCCAGCTTCCTCCCACCGCCAAAAACATGCACTAGGGCTTAGGTTATTTGGTCATTGTAAATTGTCCGTAGGCATGAATGTGAGTGTGAATGGTTGTCTCTGTATGTCAGCCCTGTGATGAACTGGCGGCTCATCCAGGGTGTACTCTGCCTTCGCTCTAAGACAGCTGGGATAGGCTACAGTGCCCCCCCGTCCCCTCGACCCGAGGGGTAGAAAATGGATGGATGGTTGCTTTGCTTGCTATAGTTCCTCCTACTGCTGTGTTTCCTTGTTTGTACACTGTTGTCTATGCTGCCAATTTAATTATATGATATTTCCTTAACTGGTCTCAAGATAAAGTCCTGAGACCTCTTTGAGACTAAGTTAAGACTGAGTAAAATACAAGAACATGACCTTCAAAGAGTGATCTCAACATCAAGAATGATTTGGAGTATTACTGGTGTGCACCATATTGATGTTGGCTATATGTAGTACAAGAAGTACTGCACAAAAGACACGATTTACAGCATCTTAATTGAAAAACAGGTAGGAGGCATTGTCTGATTTTTCATTTGACTTTGATGGGTACTTTGCTGTGAGCTGTTGTGTTGTCATGGTAAACTGCAACGGATTTAGATGGTTTTACCTATGTTTGTTTTCCTGTCATTTATTTTTACTTTTTCTGTTTTTCTGTGTTTTTCAGGAATCTGGCATTGCTACTGGGAGTACAGCGCTCTGAGTGGGAAACCAGGTGCTAATGTGACCATCTCTGATATCGGCTTCCAGACAGACTTCAATGTTTACTTGCAGCTCAGCCAGACGTGGCTCATCTTCAGTATGTGTTTACACTTTGTAAACTTTGACATTTTATTACGCAATACTTGTAGTTTCAAATGTAACAAACCATAGACACCATCTCTAGTCAAACATCAAATAAAAATGACTTAATTAACCTTGCAATGCTAAAATAACCTGCTGAACATTTGTTTTATGTTGACCTTCTGATGCTAAATGGTTCTTTGTTTTGTAGTGGGTGCACTTTCTGCAGCTGAGGCCATTATTCTGCTTGTGCTGTTATATCTGCGAACAAGGGTGCGCATTGCAATTGCATTACTTAAGGAAGGAAGCAAGTAAGTACAGACAACAACACCTCTTTTGTGTCCATAAAATACACTACAGTTCACCTAAAGTTTGACCTGCCTTTTTTTGTATTTGTAGGGCCATCAGCTACATTATGTCCACTCTCTTCTACCCTATCATCACCTTTTTGCTTCTGGCCATCTGCTTTGCATACTGGGCCGTCACAGCAGTGTATCCTTATATCTGCCACTACATTAAAGAAGAGGTTTACTGCACAAAAATACTCCTGCGTTGGTATCTGAGTATGTAATTAAACAAACACGATGCTATATTTATCCACAGTGTCACCTGTAGGAGCAGTGAGCTACTATTTGTCTGTATTTAATGACTGTATCAAACGCGGATGCTGATAAATTGAATGTAAACAAGCTGCTGTTTTGTGCGTTAGGTTTATAATTATCACCACAGTGATAATAGTGTCATATCTCATAATGTAGTCTGTGATTTTTGCGCGTTTTGGAAAGTTCACTTTGTCTTTTACCCTTGACTAGTTTGCCTTTAGCTCCTTAGCGACATCGGGTGATGCAGTCTACAAGGTCATGTCTACCGACAGTAAATGCATGTATGACAACATCACATGCAATCCTCAGGTTAGCCCCAGAACACTCTTACGCAATCAAGCTCTGTGGAATGGATCTCAGTTTGTTTGTCACTACCCATCATAACACTGGGACATACTGTACCTTCTTACATTTTTTTGCTTTATTTTTATTATTCCCAACATTGTACATAAGCACTGAAGACTTTTTAACTATGAAAGAACACGTATGGAATTATTAGGTGTGGGGGAAAAAATCGATTCACATACATTTTGCAGTTTTTTATGTGATGATTTTAAACATCTATATTTCTCCTGGGAATTGATATTTATTGATCTATTTATTGTGGTCCTGACAGCAACAACTTTATGTCATATCCACAAAAGTCACAAGTATTACCCAAACCAGATATATGGAGGTATACAGATATACAGGGAGGTGATGTCATATGTCAAAGAAAAGCTGTTGGCCTTACCTGCAACATGTGGATGTCCCTCACTGCCCATTACATCACATCCCATGTTCTCCAGACATGAGTCTCACACAGGGGCACACATCTGATGTGAATCTGATGGTCGAATGTCATGAGTGTACAAAGTATATTTTTTTTGTTTACCACATAATTCCATGCATGTTCTTTCACAGTTTGGATGTCTTCAGTATTACTGTACAATGTTGAAAATAATTAAAATCAAGAAAAACACTGAAAGAGAAGTATGACCAGATTTTTGACTGGCAGTCTTAAGTGTAAGGTCATTTATCACTCTTTGCCTTGTGAAACACTCCTGTATCAGACAATAAACAGCATAAGAAGTGTTAAAATCAATGTGATCTGATGTAAATAGAGTTAGCATTTTTAAGTAATATATTACTATAAATGCTGACAGATGCTAGTGGTTTTTGCAAGGAAAGGAAAGCTTCTAAAACTGCTTATTTATTCCACATAGTTAGGCATCTTTTTAATAAATGCTGAATTAAATCCATATAATGAAACAGGAACTGAAAAACCCTGTAATGACACAGTAGATTGGACAAGTAAATATTAGCGTTGCACATCGGTTTTCAGGGGGCTTTGGTGCCCTCCGACATTGTCGCTGTCTATGTGGAATACTTCAACCCCCATTTAGATCAAGATTCACAGCTGCTGGCATCACCTGTGACTGAGCTCGTGAAAGTGCCAGTGTTAGGTTTTACAACATTACATAAAGTGTATTTTCTCAGTACAGTATATATGGACTATATCTCACCAGTTACTACAAACTACAGTCGTATTACGAGCTGTTCCCTCAGTAAGCTCCTGTCTTGATCACTGGCGTTTTGTTAGAGGTGACCATCTCCTGTAAACAGAACTACTACAGGAATAGAAGATTTTGACTCTGTTGTTTTTTTTATGTTTGTGCTATTTGTCAAAAACTGTATCAAAGCAGGTGACAGTGAGGGGAGACTACACAGGTTGTGAAATATGAGCATATCAGTGGTGTATAAAGTGAATGGATGAGGGGGACATATGTGTGCATGTGGAGTTGATGGAAAAAAGCAAATCAAACAAAACAAGCATGCGGCCTAGCAGAGAGAGAGAGGGGGGGGGGTTAGGGGCAGGTTCATAGACTTAAGGTCCTTAAAGGTCTCCACAAGTGGCTTTGCAGGTGCCTGTTGGCCCCTCTGCAGTCTCATACAAGAGAAAAATGGGAAGGGGCCGGTAACACATGTCACCAGCAACTGAAATGTGGCTATATCCAAATTCATATTTTGAATGATGCTACAAATTATATCCAGCTACAAAAAAAGATACGGAATTTAGCAGAAAATGTATAAGTTCAGTTTGTCATATTTGTGTAAAATTGCAAACACAAGACCAGATAAATAAGAAACATACAAAAAACTTAAAAGCAAAACTTGATAAAGAAATTTGCTTGAGACCGCCAGCAACCAATGAGCTTTTGTCTGTTTTGATGCTTTCCATTGATTTTACATTAGCTTAGTTTAGATTTTGGCCAGAACAGGTTGGGTGATGCACCTAAGCCTTGTAAAAGAAGAGAAAACCCTGAATATTTCTGCAAATGTTATCACTGTAGGCTACAGAACTACAGTATGTCTGTGTTATTGTCTTCTGTCAGAATTTCTCTCAGACCAACGTTACCAAAGTGTGCCCAGGAGCAAAGTGCACATTTGCCTTCTATGGTGGAGAAAGCGTGTACCACGACTACGTCGTAGTTCTCCAGTTCTGTAACCTGTTTGTGTTTCTGTGGCTGGTCAACTTTACCATCGCCCTGGGGCAGTGCGCTCTAGCAGGGGCCTTCGCATCCTACTACTGGGCCCTGAAGAAACCGGACGACATCCAATCATGTCCCCTCTACTCCTCATTCAGCAGAGCCATACGGTATGTCGCTATACAGATCAGGACAGTGGAGGTGAAGCAGTGTTCTTGTGTCAGATATTCAGTCTTTTTTGTGTTTTTTCAGTTATCACACAGGATCTATCGCCTTCGGTGCCCTGATCCTCGCTATGGTGCAAATGGTGCGAATTACATTGGAGTATCTGGATCGTAGACTGAAAGGTAACACTTACAGAAGGTGCTGTTATCACTTTTATACTTCTTAAAAATAATCACACGGGGCATAACTGGTCATTATATTTTCCAGGTCGTCAAAATAAACCTGCTCGATTCCTGCTTTCCTGCCTCAAATGCTGTTTCTGGTGCCTGGAACATTTCATTAAGTTTGTAAATAGAAATGCATACATAATGGTGAGTTATGGAACATCTGCGGTGCTGGCTGTACCTCACTGCTTAATTACCCTCTACCAAGCACTTTCTGTTTTATTTCTGGCTGACAGATAGCAATATATGGGAAGAATTTCTGCACGTCTGCCAAGGATGCGTTCTTCCTCCTAATGAGGAATGTCCTTAGGTAAGTCCTCTCTTACATTGAATGTACAGTATGTTTCAGAAAATACTCAGGTGCCTCACTGTAGCTGCTGGAGAGTAAAATGTTGTTTTCGCAGATGAAGTACAGGTTAGATTTAGCATCATTTCACGAGAACTCGGTGTTTAGAAATGTTGTGAACAGGGTAATGAATTATTCTTTTGTACTCTTAAAAGCATCATCATCTATTTTATAGTGTGTGCACTTTTGTAGGTGGGTCTGCCATTGAGTCCAGCCAGGGCGCTCTCATCTGATTTAAAGATCTTCATAAGAGCTTATGTGCATTTTTATTTTGGCAGTGACTTTGCTCAAGAGATGGT
>JAQQAE010001889.1:0-23845 GCA_029823295.1 Pseudamia nigra
CTTGCACATTTTTACGTTGCCCAATACTTATTGTCCCCACTGTAGTACCACAGCAGCAATTCTGAATCAACCAGTCAGTGGACAGTTATTGGTTTGCACCAAAAATAGTATCTCATTGTGCATGTTGCTTCCTATCTGGCTCCAGCAGAAATGAAAAAAAAGAAGAAAAACAGTTTTGAGTCGGGTTTATACCGGCAGTGAAAAAGGGGCATACTGTAAATAAGTTTCCCGCAAACATGAGTTATAAATATCTGAGTCTGCCTGTTCTACTATGCACTTTACATGAGTGCTAATCAAGTCAAACTCAGCCACTTCATATGCATGTGCATGAGATTTTACATTTTAAAAAAAGCACAACCACAAAATACTTATCCTAAGAGTCGCCATTCGTCAAGGTATAAACAATGGGCTTTATGCAGGAACAACTCGCATGAACATATTATTGTTCTTAAATGTCATACACACACAACTATTTTTTCTTCTTGGGTGTATGTTGGGAGTCTTTTTTCAGACCTTTTGTATGAATAATTTACTGCCTGACTTGACTTGAATATAATACAGAAATAAAAAAATACAACAGAAAAAAAAGCTATATTTAATACTAAATTAATCCTCCATCACTGTAGCATCTGCAAAATATTTTGCAGATGTCCATTTGATTTTTAAATGGGTATATTTTACCACATTTTATATGGATGGATTTTTCATATTCAGACCACTGCCTCTGTATCTGTCATCACAGCACTGCTCTGAGGACACTGTAATATTATGCTTATTAGACTCCGAATACATAATATTCTCTTTTTTATTTTAGGTTATGTAACACAAGCTGAGACTGCTTCGTTTGTTACTGTAACACCTGCTGATATCAGATGTCTTGACTTCAGCATTTGTGAAAATCACTTTTATTCTGGTAATGTTTTACATGGCAATACCATTTACACCGGTCATTTACACACTTTCCTGTTGTTCTAATATGTATTTCTGACATGCATTTACTTAAATCTGTTAATGCTGTATGTGCATGCTAAAACGCATTGTTTATAATATGAGAACATTAAACTGAAAAAGTGATTATATTTCTATAACTGCAAGCCTGCAAATGACACCGGTTCTAATGGAGATGATGTTTGAAAGGTCTGATATGCATGGTTTGATGGGGGAATAACTGCAGATCCGTACTTGTCATTTCTGCCTCCAATTACAGGTTTTCTGGGAAATCAGGTCAACACACTTAATCCATGACATATCAGCATGATTAATAATTATGTGAATGAAATGTTTACATTGACTGTAGACAAGCTCATGCCACACTTTGTGATTCCCTAATCACAAACCTGTCAGGCCTGTTATTTGAAACTGAAAAGCACATTTAGCCTTGCTCTTATCAGTCACATAATTATTTTTTAACTGTACTGTATATTTTTTCATGGCTGGGCCCAAAGTTAATTTATCTAAATCCTTGTGAAACTTAGGCATTGGATTAACAGGAGGGACTGCAGTCCAAGTTATTTTTTTTAATTACAATCTGTGATGTGAAGATGTTAAATTGCTGACAGGAATGAAAACTTTCCTGACATTATTCCCGGTTTCCTTTGAAATGTATTCAATGTGAGTAGTTTGTATTCAGTGAAATTAGTGGATGGACCTACGTCAACGAATGGTACCAATGAATACTATCGGTGAAGTGACTTTACCACACAGCTAGAAGAAGTCCATTATGGCTCATTGTCCTTGTGGCTATACCATAAATAATGAGTTCACAACCTATTCGATGGAGGTGGCATTATCAGAAATTGCTCTTTATTTTCTTCCTCTAGTTAATTAGTAAATTTGATAAATTAGCTGCTGAACTAAATTGCAGTCCAAAAGCTATCAAGTTGAGAACAAATTAAGTCTGAAAAATGAGGACATCAGAGAGCATTCAGCAGGATTAAGCTGAACGTGTTTTAGGTTCTGTTCCTTTATTGCAAACATGTGATTTAAATTCAAATTCCCATTTCAGGCAATTTCTGCAATACCTCCCAGATGAGTATTCCTGCACTCAATACATAAAACAGAAAGGTTTGTAAATACATCTTGAATTTCAGCAAATTCGCACAAATAGTGCATGATCACATTGCAGGTTTGATGTATGATTTGAAACAGAGGGCAGCATAATAGCATGTGTTATTTGGTGATTCAGTTTGATTCTCAGCCTTGGTCTCTGAGCACAGAGCTTAGTTTCTCAGTGTTTGTGTGGACTTCCACCAGGTATATGATGTTTTGTTTACATGAATTACAAGGAAGCAATTATATCACTTGCTAATTAGTGGAATACATTACAGTAAGTTTATAGTCTTGCAGAATTACAGATCTTTTATTTGTTTCATGCAATCTGACTTTCATAAGCTGCAGGTGACAAGCGTGGCAAATGAGAAAAATGCAGCTGCAGACCATTACTGAACGTGACTGGGATGGTTATGTTTCAAACACTGCATCTCTATAATTTACTACATTTTCTAACTCTGACCATAATCTTGGCCAGCAGTGCAACATGCTCAGTGCCATTATTGCTCTTTAATGTAGCTTTGACCATGCCACTTGTCCATGATACTGCATCCAGGCGAGCTCATTGTGCTGCCAGGACCACTTATAACATCCCTGCCTCATGTGCAGCTCCTCCTCCTCACTTTCCTCTGCCTATGAGCCAATGCAAATTACAGTAACAGCTTGGACGTGAGTATAATCTCAAGTGGTGCGAGCTGGGCTCCATGGCGAGGCATGCAGGCAGATGGAAGCAGAGACTTTGCCAGGACTCTTTAGGGGCCCCCACTCTTTCTCCTGCATGCTAGACAATGGAGAAGCTGTGACTCATAACCAGCTACCTGTCTGCCACCATCATAGAGCGTACTACCATACCCTGTGTTTGGTAAATGATAGTAAAGGTTAGGGAAATGGTTCCTGCCATGATCTTTTTAGTCTAAATCACACATGAACACGGGTACTGGCCGAGCTTTATCATGAGCCAGTTATTGAGAAGAGACTAGGACTCGTAAACACATTGAAAATCCTCAATCTTAAATTATTATCATGAAGACTGATTACAAATTGACAGAAAATGTTTTGAAAGTGACTGGACTTTTGCTTTTCTGCTTTTTCCAGCGGGTGTGTTCCTCCCACCTAGGTTTTAAATTCGCAGAGTAGCAGGGTAGACATGGTTCATAGAGCACTGGATCATGGCTCATTTGTTCCTTTAAAGGTTGATCATGTACAGGCTTTAGATGGATCTAATGAAGGAATATGAATATTACGTTTAAAATGCTACTTTTGTGTAGTGTATAATGGCGATAAAATAATAATTACTGCATTGTTGTTATCTTAGAATTTGTTTCAATTTGGGATGGTGCCATAGACTGCTGTGCCATATTTTCTACTGTGGCTCAGACTGGACAAACCAAATGCTTTCTCCACACAGGGCCAACATGTGTTTACTATAGAATAGCTGTGTAAATATGGGGGCTGCTGTAGTAAGAAGACCATGAAGCACTGTTGAGGAAAGTGAGAAAATATTAGTATTGCAACTTTTCTGTCAAGCCTATTTATAGTAAGACTGTGATTCTGTATAGTCAGTACTTAAATTCTCAGTTAGTGCACTGTGACCTGTAGGAGTTTGTGTCAAGTCTTGAACTGACCCTCAGCATTCATTTTGTAAATCTTTAATTTACAAATGAAAAATTAACTCACTTGAGATCCATATTAAATAGTGTGTTGCCTCCCAGGCAATTGATTCAGTCATAATATTCTGGTGACAAATAAATCAAAACACCCAGAAAACTGTGTTACATGTCTTCAGATGAAAGAGAAAGAAAGGGGTGCAAAAGATGCATTTTGTATACTTCTCTGCACAGCAGTTGGTAGGGACTTTTCCTCTGAGTTACTGTAAGTTAGAGATCTGTAAATAGTCATTTAAACCAGCAACCTGTTCTAATTACATACAAAATCATGCCTCGATCAGAGAACAAATACACTTTGATTGTCGCCATAGACTTGTTATTCATGAATGCAAGATAAAACACCACTTTCAAAACTGTACTTATGTCTTAATATAGATCATACATACAATATTTATACAAAATACACCACAAAGCAAAATTAGAGTTTCGTTTAGATATGGTGTGAGTCTGTGATGCCACAGGGAGAATTAATTAAATTTAGTACAGTATTTAAATTGACTTTCCTAATGCCTGTGCCTGGTTCTATTGAAAATGAACCTTTTACCCTTGATTATCAAATTGAGCAATTTGTGTTTCCAGTTTGTTCCATCTGCAATCAGTGATGCTTTACTGATTTCTGTAAAAGGAAAAGCTATAATTAATTCATAACATGTGAGTACTGACATTTCCAAATGTTACAGATACCTCTTTAGGTTAAGAGCTTGCAAGTCTTTTTGGGTTTAAGCAGTACGGTTCAAAACCTGCACAAATCTCAAGCTGTAATGTACCTTTGAATGAATGAGCTCGAGGCTTTACACTTGCATGACAACTTAGATCAGAGGTTTTCTGGTTTGTTGCTGTGGGAGAGCGAGAGAGACTTGTTTATGCTCCCAAACACCAATCGTGCTATTCTTGGCCCTTAATATGAATGGATTCTTAAAGTCTGCTGTTCTTCTTGTTACTAATGAGGATGCTTATGCAATAAGTTCACTCCTCCATGTGTCATTAAACATGTCTGTGATTCTTTTTTAATCCTATGATCTTGCAGCTCACAAAGCTCAGAGACAAACACACAGTATGCACCATGGAGGAGCTCTGACAACGCCCTCCTATAGACATACATAACAGGAAATGGTACAAAAGAATATGATGTATGAACAAATCAATAAAGTGTGAGTCAGCTGTGTGTCAAGATGAGGCTGTTTAAGTGACTCAGTTGTCAATGTGTTTGCCAGCCCTGAGTGCATCTGCACTAACAAAAAGATATCTGACTGAGAGAGTGAGTGAGAGAAAGCACAGAGACGCTGAGCACAACTCCCCTGGAGCTAAGCATCTATTGTATCAGACTTGTGCTTGTGCACATGCAGGTGTCTTTGATTTTTACCATATTTTCTTCCTCTGTTATTTGAAATGGCTTCAACGCCACCATTTCAAGAGAACAAATCTCTTGTTATTCTGCGACACGGGTGACATGGGAGTGTATGGTTTAATATCTGCCAATAATTAGAGGTGCAGTAACAAGATTCAGGTGTGGAGATGATATCTTAACAGTGCAACATGTTCAGTAAACCTCAAGAAACACAGAGGCTGCCATTCGACACTGCCTGTCACTGCCTTCATATTGGTATTCCAGGAAACACTGACTGCAAGACTCAGATTACTTTGACAAGGGAAGCAGACCACAGAACACAAGACAGGGGAGGGAAGCGTATATGCACAGTGTCATCACTAGAATTCTGAATATGTGAGGGTAATAACTTGACCTCCTCCTCACTTTCCCCTCGAACCCTGATTAAAACATGTATTCTCTACCTACTTAGAGAGCATTTTAAGATGTAGTACTATCATTTTAAGTGGAGAGAGATGAACTGGTGGGGAATCCTGTTGTTACGCCTCTTATCACCCTCAAACTTGACAACCCGGATTAAACTATGCTCCAAAGAACAGCTGAAGAAAGATGCTAATAGAATACAGACTCCTGGAGTTGCTGAACACAAACTGCTTTTATTTGACAGGGAAGGCTGAATTTAATTTTCTTAAAAAGGATTAATGTAACTATCGGAATTATAATTTTATGGTAGGAAAAAAGAGCAGAGGCTCACAGTGAAGGGAAAATATGCAGAGTTATGCAGGGTGCATGACTGTTGTAGACGCTGCTTGTTAAGCGTACGACAAGGGGGAGGGGGAACACTGAAGGGAACAGCAGTTATGTTCAATTCGGCAACACAAGCTGGCTAATTAGCATTGCCCTGCCATTCCCTTTGAACCAAAAGAGGACAAGTGGGAGCCATCATATTTCTTTGTTCTCAGCAGAGTGCGATTCCCCCTGACTGCGGAAACCACAGGGACTCTGACCACAGAGGGTTGAAGGTAAGCAAAAAAAAAAAAAAAAAAAAACCCTACCACCCACCTCCCTCCTTACCTCACCCCTCACACCGAGGATTTAAACCCAGACCTTTCTCTTAAACTCTGGCATCAGCAAAGCAGTTACTGGAAGTACACTGCACCAGATATAGTACTTAGATGTAGTGCAATGACATTTTCAGGATGCAAACCCACTTCAAGTACACCAGACAGATGTTAAGGGGATACAGGTACCTACTGCACTTCAGATGCACACAATTATTCTCGGCTGACTGCCCTCTGAAGATGCAGCACAGATCATTAACTCTATCCTCCTGTGTGCTGAGTTTAATTAATAGTTTCATGCTATATAATGTACAACTGAAACATGAAACACCATTTATGTACTGCTGCACTCTTTTACAGCCCATTTCAGCTTAGTTAGAGACGCAGTCAATTGTATTACAACTCTTGATGGACACTTTTTTTGTGCCACACATGGGTCACATCATTTAAAATACTTGGCAAAATTAGTCAGGTAAACTCCAGCCGCTATGAAGACATAGAAACAACCACTCATTGGATCACCAATTGTTGAGTTGTTTTCTCTATTATTTAGTCAGTTTTTGATCATTCTCTTGATAATTTTCCTCATTCTAGATCATTTTCTTGCTAATTCTGCTCATTCAGATTATTATTTTCTTAATTTATTTTTATTCTTTATTATAATGTCTTCTTTATTTTGTGGATTTCTTTAATTTTCTTGATTTTTTGGTCAAGTTTTGTTTATTTTGTCAAGGATATTGCTCATTTTATTCATATTCTGTTTATTTTCTTGGGTATTTTGTTCATGTTTATTGATTGTGTTGACAATTTTTTTCATTCTTGGCTTAATCTCCTTGAATTCTTCTGCTTGTTCAAATACATCATTTTTTTCAGTTCCTTTCATTTTGTCAATTAGTTTTGGTCATTTGCAGGCCCCTTTCTGGATTATGCTGTTGATTTTTCATTAATTTTTCGAGATTATTTTGTCAATTTTTTAATAATTTTCTTGATAAAAAAAGCACTCAAAGAGCGCAGACCTTCACCAAGGCAGCTCAGTTTCTCTTGATAGTGAAAATCTACCACTATCATTTCAACTTATGCTCATTTCCCATAATGTTATTGCACCAAAAGTAATATTCTTACACTTATTTGACCCTCATTATTGAATTCTTTGACCATGAAATCCTACCATTAGTATTTGGAATCACATACGTACTTATCATTATTAGTTCAATAGTTATTCATTAAAAAAGTAATATTTCCATAAGGGTGATTTTTCTTGTGGATCTACATCCTTAAATATTGAAGACATGTGAAATATGTGGGCACATTACTGAAACAGCAGACTTTCCACTACAATTTGGTCTCAATTGCATGTCTAGAGCTTTATTTGCTACCTTACAGCAGCTATTTTTCCTTAACCTTTGTAAGTACAGTGGTGCCCCGGCTGTCAAATTTAATCCGTTCCGAAATCACGTTGTTTGGCCAAATCATTCATTAGCTGGAGCGAGTTTTTCCGTAGGAATACATGTAAAACCAATTAATCTGTTCTGGACGCACAAAAACTCCCACGTAAAGTATGTGTTACACACCTGTACGTGCACATTTATTGATTTATAAAGACACTTACCGGAGGAGGATGAGACAGAGACAGCCATTTTTCTTAGGTCTCATGATGAAAAACACATTATTTTATTTGTGGTGTTAGAATGACACATGTTGACTCTGGCCCAACTCACAATGGTGAAGAATCCTTTAAAATTCTTCTGGATCCATATAATGATCCAGATCATTACCAGAATCTAATCTTTTGGCCCTGGTGCCATTTGTGACCTATCCTAAAAATTTCATTCAAATCCATTCTTAGCTTTTTGAGCTATTTTGTAAATGAACAAATAAACAAACCGATTAATAAATACATAAATTAACACTGATGTGAAACATAGCCTTGTTGGTGCAGGTATTGGAAAGGAAATTAACAAAGTAAGCAAAATAAAGTAAAATGAACAAAATAATCAAGAAACTGAACAAAAAAGAAAAATATCCAAATGAATAACAATGAAAACATAATAAATAAATTAATGAAGGTAATGAATACATACTTTTCACTGGGCCTGTATGCTGTGTAGCATACAGCAGTTTAACATTCAGGCTATGTACTAACATAATATTACATGTTATGTAAATCAGTGTATTTAGACATGTACGTGTCTGCACTGCAAACCAACTTATTGCAGCGTCCATGTAAAATTAATTTCAGCAGCCTTTGCACTCCCACGCACTCTTGCACTGTTTGCAACCTCGCTGGCATTACCGTATGTGTCATCCAGCATTTGTTGTTTTATGTACACATTTGAACAGTGCAGCCTTATTTCTGAGTCAAATTACTTGTATGCTTGAGCGTACTTAAACCGATTATCTCCACCCATCCAGTTCTTAAACAGTGTGAAAAAAAAAAAACCGCAAAAAGAAAAGCGACTGCAAATTTGACCCAGTTCTGCTCTGCACCTGTAGTTTCACGCTCGTCTCTCTAACAAATTCCCACCGGTGCTCTACATAGTACTGTATCTTAAATCTGCTGATGCACCACTGCCAACACAACATTTTCAGCACAGTTAGAGTGGCCCCAGATAGGGCGGAGCCGCAACCCCTCAAAGTCAATACACAGCCACTTGGGAAACACAACAAACTCACTAGATATCAAGCCCTGGTGTCCATTGCAGATTTCACATCAGCATCGCGATCAGGTGGCGGTCAGAGTCAGAGCTCCGGCAGATGATTCCCTCTGGTGTCGCAGGAAAAATCAACACCTGGAGAACAAAAACACAGCATTTTGCAAGAATTTAGAAGTGTTCTGACTGCAGGTGCACCCAAACTGCATTGAATGAGGTTGCTTGAGCACATTTCGGGATGTTTCTTCTGAACTCTGAGACCAGGGCCACATGAGGTTCCCCTCCCCAGTGGCTTTATCCCGCGGCTTTAGCCAGTGACGGAGGTAACGCATTGATAAATCAAAATGAGCAAAATAAACACCAAATCAACAAAAAGAAGGAAAAGTTGACTATATAATCAACAAAATTAAGAAAAAACTGAGCAAAATAATCAAGAACAAGAATGAACAAGATTAAACAATATAATATATAAAATAATCAAAAATTAACAACAAAAAGCAAAATTATGAAATGAATTAGAAATCTTGCAAGATTAAGACAAACCTGAGTAAAATAATCAGGAAGATTAGGGTCACAAAAATCACAAAAAGGGCTAAAATAGTACATCAACCGAATGAAAATGGATAAAAAATGAACAAAATATTCATGAACACAAACAAAATTGTCAAGTAAATGAATGTAAACAAGAGAACTACCAAAAAATTATCAAAAATAATGATCAAAATATTAAAAAAAATCACAAAAATAATCAGGGAATTGAACCAAAATCTATGAAAATGAATAAAATAATCCTTAAAAAATTAACAAAAAAATTAACCAAAAAATCTGCAAAATGAACACGAATTAGGACAAATGAACAGAATAATAATAATACAATGATAGAATAATTGTAGGTAAACAAGCAAATAACAAAGAAAATGAACACAAAAAACAAACCAATCAACAAATCAATAAAATAAACAAACAAAAGCAAGGCAGTGTTAACATGTTGCCAACTGAAACTCGGGTCGTGTTTCATGTGGTGCATAAAGGGTTGAAATATTTTTTTCCTTCTGTCCAAAAATGGCTCTTTAGATTGTAATGGTTACTGACCCCTATCCTCGACGTACTGTGGTAAAGACGACAACATTCCTCATCGCACAACAGAAGCAGTCATACATTCATAATCTCATTGACTGAGCTTGCTCCTTTTTCCACTTGGCAGCTTTGGGTGTGATATGAACGCTGATCTGATTATGAAACAACAGGAAAGGAGCATAAGCAGCAGGAGAGGCAACAAAAACAGAGTTAGAGATACCGCAACTATGAATATGTGTCCTGTCATTAATATTTCACTGCATCATTGTAGCAAATGGAGAACAATGTGTAAAAGAGAGCAAAATGAAAGATTAATCATATTTTGACAAAGCCTAGGAAATGCATCTGTGGGAAAAGGAAAAAAAAAGGTGGCAAGTCTCCTGCTTGTGATGACATTTCACAAGAAAATAAGGTGATTAATGTCTCGAAATAATTGCTGCATGCTTTAACATCAGGATATTGCTTGTATTTAAACGAAGGAATTTGATTTAGAAGAACGAGGACAAGGTTTCATAACTCACTTATGTGGCTATTTTATCCACACTTCTTCTTTTCTTTATATTTGTCCTCTATCCGGTGGGAGCTGGATGTCAAGGTCAGAAGCTTTCAGTTTCTCACTTGTCCCTAAAATTCAAAACAAACTACATGACATGTCACAGCTCTGCCTGCAGTAGAGCAGCACGCAACCCTAGAGACATTACCATATTGTGGGCATTTGTCTGCAGAGCCCTCATGCATTAAAAAAACAGCATTCTCCACTCAGGTTTTTCGAGCTCTACTGTACATCGATTTGTATTCAGGGAGCGACTTTAGACCTGCCACCTTCAGCTATTCATCTATGTAATGAAGTATTCATGACGCAAGCTCTTGCTTTTTGATACGTCATTTCAGTGCTCTCCAATCCATCCTGGGTTGGATTCTGAGCTGTCATGTCAAGAGTTTAAGGAATAAAGGAGAGAAACAAAGTAAGAGTGTAGGTGTCAGAGATTTCACAGTCTATCATTTCACAGTCTATCATGACATGCATATTAACAGCTTCTACTAGTGAATGTGTGTGTGGTGGTGCAACAGCCCACTCTGACAACCAATGTGACAATGAGTGGTGTGACTGCAATGTGACACGGAGCGACCGCTGGGAGGTACATGATGATGTACACTTGTTTAGCATGAAGTCCTCCACCCATTCACAATAGCCCAGCAACTGATTTTCGAGTTTCCAGTTTTTCATGTTCAAATCATTACCTGGCCCAGCTTGATAAGTCCGGTGTCAGCTAAGGACAAGCCGGTCTCACTTAATCGCCAACATGGCTCTCCTTCACCATATCAAACACTCCACTTCTGTGCTCCATTTTCCTCGCAGCTACAAGATTTCTACCTCTCTCATTCTCTTTCTTTCTCTCTCCAGGCCCTCATACGAAGTGAATGGACAGGGAAAAAAATCCTCAGCGTCAGGCTAGTCTGGCCAGAGGACGTACTCCATCAAGTCTTTATCCAGCTCTGTGATTCCTTCCTATCTGCACGAGACAAAGACAGTTGTTAGGCAGACAGTTGTCCTCCTGTGCAGCCAGCTTTGCCCTGTAGAATCCAGTGATATGACAACAGGGGTGGCTGTGACTTCCATTTTTACCTCAGTGCGATTATGTTCTTTCTATGAATCCCACAGAGGCAACATGATGTGTGAGGCATTAAATCATCACGCACAGGAATGAAAATGAAATATCAGGATCAGGATCCTGATATTTAAAGAAATCTTAAAATTCACCTTCATTATTAATGTATTAAAAGATGAGGCACACAAAACAAAGATGAAAGCACTATTTGCCCACTTGTATCAAGTGTGATTGCAATGATTTATATAGGTACTTGCAATTTTTTAACTTACGTACAGTAACTGACAGTCATAAAATATCATACTTCATTATCATTAATCTGTTGTTTTATATTCTATGACTGTTGTTCTTTTAATGATGCCATCTCATTGTGTCTCATTTTCTCCTGCTGAAAGTAATGAACTAGCACTGCAACAGTCGGCTTTGATTTTGTATCTTAGCTGAATATCCAATAATAGGCTTTGTACATTGTAGCCATGTTTACCCTGTGCCATGTTCAATGTGTATTAACAAGGGGCAAAGACAACTGTTCACTCACCGGCCAATTCATTAGGTACACTTGTTAAGATAACTTGTTCACCCAACTCGATAACGCAAATTTCTAATCGTGAAATCGCATGGCAGCAATTCAGTGCATGTAGGCATGTAGTCAGTATAAACTGACTACGAGAATGGAGAATTAAGGTGATTTCAACAACTTTGAACAGGGTATATTGTAGTTGTTGGTGGTAGATGAGCTGGTGTATTTTACACTGCTGATCTACTGGGATTTACATACACAACCATCTCTAGAGTTAAAAATAGTCTGCAAAATACAAACTATCCAGTGAGCAACAGTTCTCTGGATGAAAATATCTTTAAGCCAGAGGTCAGAGGAGAATGGTCAGATTGGCTTGAGCTGGGTGAAAAAGAAAGAGTAACTGAGTAATGCAGAGGAGCATCTATAGATGTTCAACATGTCAAACTGAAGGAGATGGACAACAGCAGTACGAATGTGTCAGCTAAGAACAGGAAACTAATGCTGCAGTACTGGTGGGCGCAGCAAAAATGGTCAGTAGAAAGTTATATTCCTGATCGACATGGACAACATGAAAGCACAGATTCATTGTACCTTGTATTGCCACTTCAGGCTACCAGTGGTGGCAAATTTTGGGACCTTTAGTCCTAACTATGCATTGTTTAATTGCCACAGCCTACATGACTATTGCTTCTGGCCATGTCCATCCATTTATGTACCGTCATATAGCCAGAATATCCAATTCAGTCCTAGCAAAGTGTACCTAAAACCCCAGTGCCCCCATCTACGGGGCTATTGCTCTGCAACAATAATTGTAAAACAAAATGCATAAAACACTGCTAATGAAACTGGAGAAACTCCGCTACAAGCACATATAAATGATATTTACACACTCGAAACACAACTCCAACACCACCATATCAAATATCACAATCCTGAAAAAGAAGCCTATAAAAAAGGCGCGGCCTCTGAGTGTATACGTTCATCCATAATTTGACTATTATTTGACTTAGGTTACAATTTTGGAATAAAGAGATCATTAAAACTCCAGGAGCTGAAATCAGGGAGAAAAAAAAACTTCAGAACTTGAAGATATTCACCTTCTTCCAGCAGCCCTCTCCTTGCAGTGCATATAAACTGGTTAAATATAAATATAAATGAACTAGACAGCATTTCATGCTGTTAAGGAAAAGTTTTGCCACTTTTCTATGCTTCCATGTTGAGCCAAACAGTGACTGGTATATCAACCAAATCCTCCCATCCAACACCTGAATGGCCAAATCTAATCTGTCATGGAGTAGATTTTCCCCAAAAGCAGCCCAAAGACATAAATCATAAACATGGGCAAAATTTGTGTTGAACTACAAGATGCTGAACGTTTATACAATTTCAGAAAACAACCAGGAACTGCTGCAATCATCGACAGCCATACAGAGAGATTTAAAGACTGTGATAACAGAATTGTCATTTCTACACTTTCTAAAAGGCACATTTAGAAGTAAATATTATCTTTCTCCTGGCATAAAGGGAGCATCTTTTACATTCTTATCAGGTCAACAAAGACAGCAAAAAGAATCCTGTGGAAAATGCTGCAGGTGTCTCATTTCATCAGATCATGCTGACCACCATTTGTCTACACAGACAAAAGCGAGTCTTGGAGCATCAATCAGTTATGGATTTGAATGAAAGCATTCATATTGCAAATAGCTGCCTTTCTTTGTGCTCTGTTCCTCACACATCAACAAAGTGAGAGCAGTCCCTGAGACTACAATCAAGTAACCTAGGTCCCACTGCATTTAACAGGCTGTAGCAGGACAGGAAATCAATTCAACCGTGGCCATGTTGTTGTTTTGTATTTATTACTGAGTAATTATTTTTAAATCACCTGACTGAAGTCGCCTGATTGGACTTTGTATTTTTCATGGTGTGTCCTTTTAGTGACTGCAGCAATCACAGTGGCTAAGATGAAGACAAGCAATAAAGCAGCTACAGCTATAACACGCTTATTAAAGGACATTCTCAATGTCATCATGACTCAGCAGTGGTCAGACTGAGCCACTCATTCAGGAAACAGTGATGCTGGTCAGAGGTGTAGAGTAGCCTGATAGCTGTCATAACTGTGAGGCCAATCTCGTCCTCAGCAAATCTGAGAAACTGAATTCCAGCACAGCCTTCCTCTTTCCCCTGGCCGTACTGTAATTTACTCCTACATGTCAGCACTTTGATTAATGACCTGATTCATACCCAGAATCATATATACAGTACTACATGGCAAGGTATCAATCATATTACTGTATGTATTCATGGCTTTTCAACAGCTGTGTTCTCTTAGTCGAGGCCCAATTACATCTAACTAATGGGGGTACATGAATAGCAATGCCCCGAAACAGTGACCATATTGACGATGTGTCACTAAATGCACACCTAATGTGTTTAAATACATCAGATATATCCTGTTTATTCACCAGGTGCAATATTCCCTGTGTCATTTGGGAATAAAACCAGAAAACTGAGGTGATTATTAAGGACAAGCAGGTGCTTTTTGTCTGATCCATTCCTATTAATCTAACACACCATCAGACTCTAATGAACACATCTGTCCCACTGGTCTGACTTTACGTGAAATGAGACAACAGGTAAGGAAAATTGCTTGTAGGAGCCTGATTGAATAATTAGCTTTTTATTAGCTTCTACAAACCTTTGGCATTAGAGGTCATGAAAAGATGAATGTCTGAGTGTTTCTCAGCCAATCAATACTCATGAATTTAGAACTAGAGGGCAAGGTTAGCAAGAAAAGTAGAGAGGGTTGGATCACAAAACCTTTTCTCAGTGATCGTTAAGACTGGTTGCATTAATGTTTTTCCTAATTTAGTGACTAGGGCCTTTATTTACCTCGATTTGCACATGTAAGACACAAGGCTAATTTTGTTTTACTTTTTTGATAAGTAGACTCAGCTTCTGCATCATCCATTATAGAAACCTACTGTACCTGCCCTATGGGGAAACTAATTGCCCCTTAAACCTAACAGCTGGTTTTGTCACCCTCAATGGCAACAACTGCAGTGACGCATTGGCAATAACTGGCAATGAGTCTTTCACATCAATGTGGAGAAATTGTGACCCACTCTTCCTTGCAGAATGTCTTCATTCAGCCACATTGGAAGGCTTTTGAGCATGAACGCCCTGTTTGAGGTCATGTCAATTGGATTTAAGCCCAGACTTTGACTAGGCCACTCCAATTTGTTGTTTTTTATCCATTTAGAGGTGGACTTGCTGGTGTGTTGGTAGTCACTGTCCTGCTGCATAATGCAAGTGTGCCTGTGCTGGAGGTCATGAACTGCTGTCCAGGCACTCTCCTTGAGGATTTTCTGCATCAGAATTCATTGTTCCATCCATTACAGCAAGTCATCTACGTCTTGAAACACCAGGGCAGCCAGAGACCATCACATACAGTACCACCACTGTGTTTGAATGACAAAATTAGGAGCCGATATTCATTTGCCGTAAAAGTGTAAAAATTGGCGTAAAAATGTTGAATAATGCAAACACTTAACTTCGTTTAAATGCTTAAAGCATGTTTATTTAACCAAACAAACAGAAAATAAATAGCTCCAGAAGTACATGGATCCCAGACTCACAAGTTATTGTAGTTGTCGTGAGATGTAGAGTTTTTCATGTTATTTTCATGCAAACACTTAATTCTCCACATTACATACATTCTCCCCATTGCTAATACATAGTCTGCTGAGTGTTTACAGCCAGACCAGTGAACTAATGTTATTGTAAAAACTAATCAGCCTCCACCTTAGCATGTTTCCCTACAAGAAAACAAGTGAATTGAGTTTTTTACGTGTTCTCTCTTAATCACACATGCATGCTTTCACTATCACGGGCTGTTTGACTGTCGATATTATCAGCAGCTTCTTTCAAGTAATTCACAGACATGTCGGGGGGGACTGCGTGTGAGGACACACACACACGGCTTACACATACTGTGACTTGTTTAACCAATCAGATGACGCATCGGGTGGAACAATGCTGGAGACAGAAGTGGCAGTAGAGAGAGAAAGAGGGGCGGCTGAGCCGAAATAACCCAGTTTTTAACTGATTTCTTGATATCGGGCTGTCGGATTTTAAAAAACACCAATACTGATACAGTATACGTCAAAATTACAAATATCAGTGCCGATAATGGGCCCGGCCGATAACCGGTTGACCGCTAGACAGAATGCAGTGTTAGTTTTATACCAGATGTAACAGGATGCACATCTTCCAAAAAGTTCTACTTTTGTGTCATCAGTCCACGTAATATTTACCCCCCAAGTCTTGGGGATCATCAAGATATTTTTTGGCAAATGTGAAATGCTGTGGTTGCGTTATTTATGGTCAGTGGTGGTTTTAATATTGGACCTGTCTCATTTTTGTCAGTTTCTGTCTTATGGTTTATTAATGAACACTGACCTTAACTGAGGTCAAGGTAAGGCTGGCAGTTCTGGTTCTTTTGTGACCTCCTGGATGAGTCATCAATCTGATCTTGGAGTAATTTTGGTCAGCGGCCACACTTGGGATTATTCACCACCGTTCAGAGTTTTGTGGTTCACTGGAGTCACGAAGCCTTAGAAATAGTTTTCTTTCCAGATGGATAGATGTCACTGACTTTGTTTCTCATCTATTGATGAATTTTGATCAGATTGTGTAATTATGGTGCTGTTTTTGAGATCTTGTAGCTCACTTCACTTCGTCAGTCAAGTTCTATTTAAGTGACTTTTGACTAAACAGGTCTGGCAGTAATCAGGTCTGGGTGTGGCTAGTGAAATTAAACTCAGCTTAATTCTCAGTCATAATTTAGTAAAAGGGGCACAAATGCATTTTCACATAGTGTGAGGTAGGTTTGGATGTATTTTTTCCCTTAATAATCATTGAAAAACTGCATTTTGCATTTTATTAGATTATCTTTGTCTAATTAAAATTTGTTTGAAGACCTGAAACATTTAAATACAGCAATAATAAGTAATCAGGAAGGGGGTGGATAGTTTTTCACAGCCCTGCGTGGCATTACTGCAAATTACACTTGAATGAGACACTGATCCACACTTATAGCGACTTGAACTGCTTAACAGTACTTTAGATGAGTAATTCGGTACAGCATTATAGAATACTTTATTGTCTGCCCTTGTGTGTATGAGAGCAGACATTCATCTTTTGCTCACATGACCATAAACATTAAAACAAACCATAAAACAGATAATACATCACCTAACAACACAAAGTGCAATAAAAAAATCATCACACATAAAAAAACCCATTGCCTCAAAATAAGCACATAATGTTAATACTAAAAAACCAGGCACTGGAAATAAAATGATAAAAATGAGCATCAGGTAAAAAATTTGAGGTTATACAAATCAACAGATAAACAATCTGTGGGTATAATGTTATATTGTTGAATTTATTAAATGAAAGTGGCAAAAAAGTTAAAATGCAAATTAGATACGAATCACCATGACTTTATTCACACTTCACCCTTGTTTATTCACTTTTGGAGCAGTATTTGAATGCCAGTATTCATTTGTAGAATATTCTTCATTAAGCAAGTGCACACGTTAATGGGATTTCATTCAATCACACCAACAAGGCTTAAGTTAGCAATTGTACATGTTACTGTTGGACTCTTGAACTGTGACTAGCCTTCATCTCCTTTAACATCAAGGATTGAAATGGGAGAGACAAAGAGAAACAAAGGACCCCTCTTCCAGGATGGACAAATCATGCAATCCGTACAGAAATTTGCTCATACATTCCATTCAAGCTCGGGAGCAACGTTGCACAATGCTCCATGGGTTGAAATAAGGTGAAAGAGTTTTATGCAGGAGGCAAACATAAGCAAAGATATGGAGACTGAGGAGACATGCTGCTAAACACACCAACACCTAAATAATGGAAAGCATGCTGAGGGAAAAAGTGGCAGTGAAGCGAAAACAGTGAGCAAAAACAAACCTTGACCTAGGTTAAGAAAAAAAAATATAACTCTCACTCGGAGTTGAGGGCAGACACAGAGATCAGGTGGCAGGTTAAACAATTTGTGGACAGAGGACACGGGGAAAAAACTAGGCTAAGTGTGGTAAAAGGTGGCAGGAAACACATTAGAAGAAGATAGTGGCTAAAATGAGGCTCCTTCAGATGAACAATATGGCTGAGAAAACACATGTAAGGGTCAAGTATTCTGGGAAATGAAGTAGGTAAGGATAAATGGCTGGAAGGAAGATAACACAGGGATGGAATTACAGTAGTGAAAACTAAGACTCACAATCACATTTTCATTAATTACCTAATCATAAGAGTTTCTGTTCCTCAGAATGAGGAACGGAGGAAACAAAGGAATGGAGTCTGACATGTTTCTACCATTGCTCAGAGAGGACTACTTCCACATTTTTCCATTTCATAGCAGTTAATATCCAGCTTTAAGGAGAATTTGTGTCCTCAAATACTATGTGTTTGAATGTGGACCAGAGTTAACTTCAACTGCTGTGACACAATTTCTGATTGCTTATAGCATCTCTGCAGGGGACATGAATGTGTTGAATTGGATGCAAAATTACTGTAATATTACTTTTTTGTCAGTTGTACTTCATTGAATTTTATAATACAATAATACAAAACAAAACAATAATACAAAACAACATCAACATATACATGTCTGGGTAGCACATTCCTTCCAGTTATTTTGCTTACACAAAAAACATTTTTCCATTTTTTGGCCATTTGTGGTTGCTGTAGTCTCAGTCTCTGTGTTATTTTTTCCATTAGGAATATATGCTATATCATAGTTATCCATTAGTCCCTCGATGGTACTTCCATCTTCCCCCATTTCCTTGTTATACATTTTTTAGCTATCAACAATACCTTTTCCAAATATTTATTACCTTCATGAATAGTACCATCCCCCAAATTACACAAATAAAAGAGTGCAGGTTTCAGTGGAATTGTTTTTCCCAGTACTTGACATGGAACTTCACAAATAATTTTCCAAAATTCTGAAAGATTTGACCATTTCTAAAAAATATGTGGTCAACATTTATCGCCCCACATTCTCTCCAGCATTTCGGTTGCATCAGCAACCTTTACTTTTTACCTTTGGTGCATAACAAAAACGTATATATTTCAGGTTTGAAATGTACAGGAACCTGGTAACACCATGAAGGCAGAAGCTGGTCCACTCTGAGGACAATATACCCAGACACAAGCTGGACAATATAGTGTATGCAGTCCAGTGCAGTGAAGAATAGACAGAACAGTACATTGGGGAAACTAAACAGCCACTTCACAGGCGACTGGCCCAACACAGAAGAGCCACTTCCCCAGGAAAGGACTCATCAGGCTACCCGCATCTCAAGGACAAGAAACATTACTTTGAGGACAACAGTGTTTGGATCTTGGCCAGGGAGGATAGGTGGTTTGAGTGAAGGTGAAGGAAACCATTTTTGTGAATCTGGAATGACCTTCTCTGAACAGAGGTGGAAGAGTGAGACACAATCTCCTACCCATTTACTGTTCAGTTCTTAGAACTCTACCCAGCCAAACTAGAGCCAATTTCCTGGGTTGTTCACCCTCCTCCTGTCACCATCCTCAGGGTGAAACCTCTAACGACCCGCTACGACCCCGCCTTTGTCAGGGACAGGGACCCCAACAACTCTGTAATGACCCTGGCCCAGGTGAAACTAACACCTCTTTGAATGAAAAGGTGGAGTCCTGAGTCACAGAGCATAAATTCTGGATTTCCACATTAGACCAGTTAGAACTAACATCTTCAATCCAAATAACCAGTGCAGTCCCTGGAAGAAAACCGCACACCTTGGATACTATGACATGGATGACTGAGAACATTTACAGACATACGAAAAAAACTAGTATAGCTAGAGGAATCAAATTTTAATATGTGATAGATGAGACTCCAGGACGCCTTTCATGAAAATGTTGAAAATGTTATATACCTCTGAGTTATTGACTGTGCTGATTCCAAATATGCTGTGACCTTCAACGAAAAAGGTCAAGGTGCTCACCATTAGGCGTTTTCCATTTTCAGCGGCAACTGTACGGGAGGGTGAGTATGGGGGGGGGGGTATTCAGCTCAATGCAGTCTGCACTGTCACTGTATTTTACACACCAAGGCCTGAAGGAATTCTCACAGTATGTTATAAATCACTGCAGAACTGTGTGTACATATAAGTATTCACAGGCAGGTTTAAAAGATAAGAGATACAGTATGTAGTCTGAATAAATAGTTACAATTAAATTTCATTATGCCTATTTAAAGGTTACAACTACACCATCTAATCATGCAGATAAATTGATATGTTGTTAACAGACAAAAATATCAGTAACTCTGCTTATGAACATATGTTTTACAGCGGCTGCTAAGATATTCCGTGCTATTTACCTATTTGCGCAACAAACCATAAACCTTGAACCTATTGTATAATTGATTAATTGTTCTACTCCTGAATGAAGTCAACAGAGCTGCAGAGGGAAGTTATAGCTGAGCACTGCCATCTGATATCAAAACGACAGCCACATGAGATATATTTAGGCCAAGTGTGGACATGAACTGAGGATGACTTGTTATTGAGTACAAGGGGGGGGGGAGAAGTGTTGTTTTGCAAACACTGCTCTGTGAAATGTCTTTCTGATCATTTTGGCTCGGGCTGCATTAACATACTTTGGGGAATGAGTGGACATATTTTAGAGATATGATCAGCCAAAATGTTGTAAAACCCGCCAGTTGATCATAGTTTACAAAACATCAAACATCCTAATGTGGTATTAATCCAAAGCAACTGGCACGTGATGAATCATTCAATCCAAAGATGCAGAGAGTCCGTATAAATAATGAAATGACTCGTCTTTGAGCTACATCTGATAAAAAAACAACATCAAGGGTGTAAGGAGCAATGCAATCTCTTAGCCCCCAAGTCATGTATGTTAATTAGTGTACTTAGCAGCATCCATTGGAGCTGTCAACCACTTCTTACAGCCTTCATCATTACAAGAGACTTTTGTTATAAAAAATATATGGTGACCAGAAATGCTGATGAGCACATATTTCCATTATAATTGAGAACGCCGCCTTATGCAGTGATAAAAGGTCAATAAATATGCAAGAAATGTGACTCAGCAGTTTGTTACTCCAGGTTTAACCTTCACGTCATCTGCCTTCAATGTTGTCACAGTTTTAAATCACAAACAGTCTATTCCTTCCTGTAAGAACAAAATGCTCATGAGGATTAGATTTCATATATTTCCATAATTCCCAAAGGATGGTTTTGCAAAGTGGTTCAACCAATTTCCCACATAAGCCTTCCACAGGCCGGTCTATAAGTCTAAAGAGCACTCTAAAGGGCCACATCCTCAAAGAATGAACCGTGCTTGTTAACTGTACAGTGAATTGGGCTGCATTTGACTCAGCAATCTGCTCAGTTTTAATGACCCGTTTGCAAAAAATATTGGGCTAATGATATACCATAGCAAAACAGCCATGAAGTTTTGTACCTGAGTATAATTTGCCCTTGTGAATGTGATAAGTGGAGGTGATAGTAGTGTTTCCAGCTTGCTACATTCTTCCTTTTTCAGCACAAAGGTCAGTCCATAATGAACTGTAGAGAGCAAAAGAACTGATATCTCATTAATGAACATAGGCAATATCTGGATGTATGTGGGATTATATAGAAACATCAGTACTGATGGTCTGTTTAGTGCTCACAGCTGGCTGTGTGGCCCAGTGACTCTGAACGCCAAAAGAGGATGCATGTATTTCCACACAGCAGGTAACTTCATTAGCAGCACACCAGTCATGTTCTGATGGTGATTATTGTTGGGTGTTATGCAGCTGTTACACTCGCAGAGCTTGGTGGTAGATCAATCATTTTCGTTATTGTGATATATATCACACTGTGATTTTTTATGATAATTTTTTTGTAATAAACATTCTTCTTTTGCCCCTGAAATGAAAAAAAAAAACCCCAACACATTTTAGGTTTTATTCTTGTCATTTATTTGGATTTCATGTCCTAAAACCCACACTGAAAATCTATAATTACAGAGAGTTTTTGCCTCTCTTTACTTTTTTGTTTTATTATGTCATCTTCATCCTCTGTTTGCTTTTATGCAGCTTTTTTGCTTGTTTACATCTTGCATCATTTTCACCTTGTTCCATCCCTTACATTGTGTCCATCTTTTTGGTTCTTTTTGTTTTATTGCTAATTTTACTAATAATTTCAAACAACAGCCATCTGGTTACAGTTACAACCAAATATCAGCCTTTAAACTTTGATAAATGAATGACTGACGTTTCCCGTGATAATTATCTATATCAAGTGCCACAAACATTTTTAGCGTGAGAACATTTTTGTCTGCATCATTCTACTCGATACACTTAGACTTCAGCTTTATAAAGCTATCTGATCACATAATACAGTGGTGTTCCGGCTAACAAATTTAATCCGTTCATTGGGCGAATCATTCATTAGAAGGAGTGAGTTTTTCCATAGGAACACAGTGGTGCCCCGGTTAACGAACGCTTCTACAAATGAAAAAATTGGGTAACGAAAAAAATTCGGCCAAAATTGTGTCCCAACTAACGGAAAAGTTTTGGGTTACAAATTTCGTAATTCAGGGTACTAATCTTTCCACCTATTGTTTCACCTGAATTTTTCACTTTTTTCACCTGAAATACTGCTTCATTTTGTGTTTTTCATCATGGGACCTAAGAAAAATGGCTGTCTCCGTCTCATCCTCCTCCAGTAAGTGTCTTTATAAATCAATAAATGTGCACGTACGAGTGTGTAATACATACTTTATATGGGAGTTTTCGTGGGTCCAGAATGGATTAATTGGTTTTACATGTATTCCTATGGAAAAACTCGCTTCGGCTAATGAATGATTCGCTCAATGAATGTGACGCTGGAACGGATTAAATTCATTATCCGGGGCACCACTGTACATCACAATACAGGGTATATGTCTTCATAGCAACGTGGGTCAATAACACAAAAGTTACAAATGGTTTATTGAGTTCTCAAGTTTTGTTAGCCATTTCATAAATGCTCTATATGCCCTCCACCTGCTGCATGGACAACATTGAGACGATAGTTGAATTTGTCCCAAATGCCCCTCAGAGTGTCTTTGTCAGCTCCAGTCACTGCTGCCACGATTCTGTTTTTGAGGTCATCCAACTTAGTCGCTAATGGTGGCACAAAAACACAGTCTTTAATGTCTCCCCACAAGAAGATGGCACAAGGTGTATTGTCTGGGGATCTTGGAGGCCAAGAGTGTCGCGCCAAGTCATTGGGTCCCGTGCAACCAATTGGGAGTGGGCCCTAGTGGTAGTTTTTTAAAATTCTATGCCCTGCCCTATCATGTGGCAAGCGTTTCATTCACAGTGGTTCATGGTTGCAGAGATATGGTGATTTCAAACAGGGATTCTTGAAACACTCTGTACAATATCATCCAAGACTTACAAATCTGAAGAGTTGGAGAAAAACGGAGAGAAGGAGCAAATAATGAGGGAGTTTGTGGGCAATTAATACATGGTTTCCTCAGATGTTAATAATGCCAGACTAACATTCACTGGTCTTTTGTGAATTAGATGATTTTTGCCACAACACTTGATTTGAAAGGCTCAGAAAGGGTCAGAATTTGTCCTGAATATACAAATATCCACGAATTAACATCCATCCGGTTGATGCAGAAACAACAGAGACATTTGCTTGGCAGCACAATGAAGTTCCCCTTTGTGAAATACACTATATTTTTATTACCGTATTTTCCGCACTATTGGGCGCACCGGATTATAAGGCGCACTGTCCAAAAATGTCACATTTTTAATTTTTT
>JAQQAE010001890.1:0-23840 GCA_029823295.1 Pseudamia nigra
TAGATCTTTGAGTCCATCTCATGAAAAATGGGATCAAAAACAAAAGTGTTGCGTTTATATTTTTGTTGAGTGTAGTTTGCAACCACCAGCAGTGAATGTAGAATGACTCAATAATGGATGCAGTGTAAGCACTTTGGGAAGGAGACTTGAAAAAACGCTATATAAAGCCAATCCATTATTATTACGTAAAGGGCTTGAGTATCATTTGTGGCTCTAGACACTTATTTTATTTTCTATCTGTCCAAAAATGGCTATTTAGATTGTAAATGTTGCTCACCCGTAAGCATAGTGGTTGTGATGGTTTTGTAATTGTCTTATGTAAATTATGATTCTTAGCTTCCATTACTGTAGACCAGGGCTGCAGACTAGTGTTTTGTGTGTAACACAAGCTTGTACTACCATTAATCATGTCCTATGTTTGCTATAAGTGCTAGTGCATGTTTGTTACACGTGTGTCCAAGTCAAATAGGCAGCGGTTCACAGGTAGCTTTGGGAATATTATTCGAGTAAACAACAAAGAAGTAAAATGACCTGTTGGTTCAGGGTGACAGTGTAGATCTGAGGCTACATGACAAACCTTGGCCTTGAGGGCAGAGAATACAAGAACAGTGGGAAAGGAGCAGAAATAGGACTTGAATTATACATCTGCACTCACTGTTGTTTACTCTGCTCTCAAAGTCGGATACAATTTAATATCTCTGTCCTGGAAAATGACCTGTTACTACCCAGTTGTTATGGTACATACGTAATTCTGTTGCCAGAGACTTGTACTGTGCGATTAAAAGCTTTGATATCAAGCAGATGGAATAATTGCATGCCCATCTAATCATGTTAGTATTTAAGAATTTCATTTTCCAGTCTTTGGAGGGCGATGACTCTCCTACACAGATTTTTCAAGAGGGGAATTCACTCTGTCCTCCTTAATAAGTGTGTAATTTTGAGGGGGTAAGAAGTAGCTCAGTAATAACAAGCATAAAGTGAAGGTTTAAACTTTCTCCAGAATATTGTGTTTAGAGCACTTTGTTTCAGTGTGTGCTGAGGTGGAGACAGGAAATGTTGACGAACACTGTGGATGATAGTGGTGGCACTTGAAAAGCTCTTCTCGGTAAGACCAAAATTACTGTGCCCCGTGGGCCACTTAAAGGAAGGAAGCAGGGCTGTGGCAATTTAATTCAAGAGCACCCACAATAACAACTGATTAACACAAAAATCAATTGAGATCACATGTCTTGTGAAGCCTGGAGGTGTGATTAGTAGAGAGCATGTATCTTTTGCCCATGGGTGCAATACTGTGAGAAAAGTAAGTTTGAAAAACGGATGATAAATGGTAAACTTTGCATTAATATGTTGCTATGATTAGGCATTAACTCAGTGATGTTGAAATATTTTCTGAACTGTATGTGTTGTTACTGTTAATAGTGTGAGGAAATCAGCTGTAAATAAAGGACATCAGGCAGTTTCTCTTGGAGCTTTCTGTTTTTGGATAATGCTTGAAAATTCAGCAACACCCAGTTTCATGTAGATTCTTACCAATGGTAAGTACAATGACTTTTTAGACTCTATGCCACATGTGCTATTGTAAAACAGTCCAGGTCATACATCATCTTGTAGCCAGAGGTGGATAGTACTCAAGTACATTTACTCCTTTACATGTACTTGAGTAGTTTATTTTAAAGCACTGTCTTCTGAGAGTACTTTTCACTCTTACTCAGTTACATTGTGATAAATGAAGCGTACTTTCCTCTGTTACATTTGGCCACACCTCAATGAATAGAAGTAAATTTGGCACAAAATGTGTTTTCCTCCAAACATCAGGGAAGAGCTTTCACATATGCTGCTACTTTGTCAACCCAAAACAGCAGAAATGAACGAAAAAGACAAAATTGGAAGAGAAAGGACTGGTGAAAAAAAATCAACAAAACAAGCTACAAAATTAGAAAAATGAACAACATATTCTGGCTAACTAACAAAATGAATAGTATAACCAATAAAATTGAACAGAAAAATAGCAGCAAAATGAGCATAAGTTAACCAAAAAACCAAGCAAATGAACAACAATGAATAACCAAACACACTGGACAACAATCAACAAAACAATCAACAAAACCAAAATATGTATCTAAATTATCAAGTAAATAAATAAAAATGAACAAAATAAGCAGCAAAATCTTGCATTGTGTTGTGTTTTATTAAAATGTATTTTTCTTTGATCTGCCTGGTTCTGGATTTGTCACTTTATTCACCATGGTCAATACTGATTATACATTGTTATTACTTAAATACTATATAATCTGTTCAAACACTGTATATTAGGTTGTAATAAATTATGCATTATGACATTACTCACTACTTGAGTAGTTTTTTCAGGTGCATGCTTTAGTCTTATTCAAGTGCTTATTTTTAAGAGTACTTCTACTTCCATTTGAGTCATTATAGTGTAACAACTTTAATAATAACTTTCACTTGAGTCCTGTATCTGTTTACTCTGTCCACCACTGCTTCTAATACAACTAACAAGCATTTACCCAACTATCATCAGCTACTACTAGGATACTAATATTTGTTCTCTTAACACGGGCATGAGCAGAAGAGGTGTCAATGTGTTTGTTGTAATGTGACAGATATATTAATAAGGCCTTACTGGAGAGCATCATAATGGAGTTATGTCAGAAGTAGTTTTTAGTCTTGTAAAAGTCTTATAACCAGTATCATAGTATGTAATCCATCTGGATCTTTTTCATATGGGAATAATCGTAGCCATCCCAATTTGTTTAGTGGCCCGATAACACAGTGGAGATGATCTATGAACGTTCGGGCATTTACTGTCACCAACAACTCCTTGCAATTTGTTTTGTGGAAATGACTCCTGGATAAATATGTCTGTTGATGAAAAATACATTTTTTGATTCTCTAACCAGCTCATAGTTTTTGTAGCCTTGACTCTTACATAAACATTTTTCACTAAGGCTTTACAGGCGAATAACAGATGCATCCCTACAAGCACATCCACCTTTCTCCGCTGCTGCTTTTTGACTTGTGCTGTGTTTTAAAATGTGGACTACTTGAAATGCAGTGTAGTGCCGAACAGTGTGGTGAGAGGAAGGCCCGCAGAGCCTACTGATTATAATGACCTGGAAGCTTGTTTCCAATGGAGTGATTGAATTTACTATTGATTAAGATTTCAGCGCATGCGCCCACATAGTTTGGTAATTGCAACTGTTTCCCACTGCAAACTGACCTAGCCAACACACAAATAATTGAAAGATTCCTTTCTCTTGTGCAAAATGAGAAATTCACTCCAACCATTACATTTAACTTAAGTTCAAGAAATGTGACTCATTCTCACTGGTGGCACATCCTGTGCATATCAGATAGGTCTACATATATATGCACAGTGTATTCACTGCATTCTCCATCAATATACTTTGATGTGCGCTATCCATTGATGGAGCACTTTTTCTGGTTTTAAGAGGTACTGTACACTCACTTGTGCATTTTTTGATGCCAGATCCTTTCTTCACAGCATGTCGACTGAGCTTGCACTGGAAATTATTCTCCCAAAACTCTGCAAACCAGATATTTCTTCTATTGTTCTCTAGCGTTCGGCTTGTGAAGTAACGATCAAAACCTGAAAGAATTAAAACAAACTGTTACAACTTTGCAGATTGAGTATAGACTCCTATGAGTTTGTTGCACTCATTCACTCCAAACCCATCTTTAAGTTGCTGCCACCACAAAATTACGATGGTTGTCGTTATACTGCAGGCACACAAATGACTATGCTTTCCTTAGGCAAAGAGTGGCAACACGATGGAGTTAATTTTGCTTTATCTTGCCTCTTCTCTACATTTTTAGCATCAGTCCAAAAAACTGTCTCAATAAAAGAGAAGAGAAAAATGTTATACACAGCTTTTTATCCTTAATACCATTTAAAAACTGGGATTAAATATTTACTATGATTCCCTTGAACAGTATCAAATGATTTAGCATCCATAGTTATTTCTCCTCTGAGAGAACAGCTGTAAATGGTAAAGAAATAATTACAATGTCATCAAAAATGAGTTGCAAGGACAAAGGTATTGAGAGCAAGATCCTGTTTTTTCAGGGAAATGAACCTTAGTCAGCATTTGTTAGGTTCAGCAGTGGGTTATGATTACCTTTAATGGACTGCCGTTTGGGTAGGATGGTAACGGCACCTTCTGCCATTTCTTCCTGATTCAGTATTGGCGCTATTTTCGAACCCCAGCTGTCTGAACCAACCCAGATGAAATGGCCTGTTTGATTGGCCTTCTTAGCAGCTTGGAGAAGTCGCCTTTGGACAGAGAAGAACAGAAACATATATTTTATTCCTCTGCTGTATTATGTGCACATTCAGTAATATACTTACTATGAATAAAGACTGAATACACTCTTAAGAGGTGGGGTAGTGATAAAACAGTATATCTCTTGAATATGCTAGTTTGAGCCTGGACTAAGTTGCAAAAGATGCTGTGGTGGAAATGAAAAGCCACTGACGCTTCCATCCATTTTCAGTGCAGTGCAGCTCTTCGTGGCTGTTACAGAATGACGCCCTTGCCACATTAGTCCAGGCTTGTTGCCAATGAAAGTAAGTTTGGGGAGCCATAAAAACTGCCAGCAAGCGCGGCTGCTTATGTAGCACCAGAGTTACATCAAGGATGCAGAAGCACAAAAACATAAAAACCACCTGGCAAGTGAACATTACCAGCACTTGTATTACTTCAAAGATGCTGCACAAAAATAAATATAAAGCATCTCATTGCACTGTACCATAGACATCAACAGCTTTTTTACATAACACATTCTGTCTCAACATTTCTTAAGATTTAGTAGTTGCATGAAGGACAGCATAACCTTGTAAAAGAGTTTTTAGAAAATGTAGAGTGAGTGAGAAATGAGTCATCCAATTGACTATCTCTCTTTACGTCAGTCTGATGGCCACAAGGACTTTGTTTGATTGGTCCTGATTTTCCCCATAGTCTCCAGATATTTAGTGAATGAGATTGTCTTAACATGCAATAATGTGCTGCATGAACAAAAGATGATTAGAAACAGATTTTTTTCATCATTAAAATTAAATAACATATGAGGAAATTTACATGCAATACATACATGTACTCATGTGTGGCAACTGCATGCAAACTGTTTTTCTTTTTTTTTTTTTACAGAAGATTCCAGCCATAAAAAATCCTTATGCTTGCTCTTTAATGGTTAATGTCTCTCTTACACTGCTCTGCAGTGAACACTGAACAGCTGGACATGCATATCGTCACTGTATGCACGATTCAATTAAAATTCACCAGTTGAACATTCAAATGAATGACAATTCTTGATGCATCCTGATCTGTGTCATCCTCAGTTCTCAATTTCACTGCCTCTTTTCTTTATATAACAAGAAGCTAAGAAATGGCAAATCCCCTGCCCAGTTTTGGGAAACATTAGTTGCAGGAAAGGTTTTGATGATATTGCGATATTATTATTTTCCGAGACAAACAAAACTAGACACTTTCCCAACACATGCACATGTGACATATGACTCAGAAAGCTAGGTCAATAAACTTTATACCCAGAACTGGGCATGTAGCTAGAAATGCACGTAGGTCAAAGTGTAACGTTATCAATCTTCAAAGGCAAATCTGCGGCAATGCTGTGACCTAATTAATATGCAGATAAGGTGGTGGTTGCCATAGTAACCCTTCCCCCTACCATGACCACCCATGTGCCAAGTTTGGTTAGTTTGGGTCCACGGACTTTGGCGATACCGAGCCAAATGTTTGGACAGAGACATGTATGAATGAACAGAGCTCTCTGCTGTAGCAGCCTTTACATGACAGGGTTGTGAAAATGATACAGCTACAGTAACACATTTTATTCTGAAATCAAAAAGTTAGAAAATAAATATATACATAGAATCAATAGCAGATGATGATAAAACTGACATTTTTTTTTTTCTTTTTTTCATTCGTATCACATTTCTCAGGCCATAAATATAATAAAACCCATTTCCGCCATAAGGCTTACCCAGGACAAAATTAAAATATGAAAGTGCAATCCATAAACATTTTAATAGCATAATAGAGCTGCATGAACAGGGCTCAGGACTTGTATGGTTTCTGTGTACAATTCAGGGTTCTTATTAAACTGCTGTCAGCTCTTACTGACTGGGTTCAAGGATAGAGCGGGCATGGAGCTCAGAAATCCCCATGGCTCTCTGTAATTACTATATATCCAGACTATTACCCGTTATCAGGACTGGATTAAGTCAATGAGCACTGGGACTTCTGCCCCGGTCATCATCAAGAGACTGGCCCAAATCACTGCCCACTTCCACCAGGACTAAACTAGCCTCTGACTGGTTTCTGGGAAATATATTGCTTTACAGAGCCACAACAGTCTGCAGCCAATTCATTCATTCTTAATTATGACTACAAGTATTATCAGTAGACAATGTATTGTATGTAAACAGGCACTGTGACCTTCTTTAGTACAGTCTAAAACCATCAAATAGGTAATATTTTAATAAGAACGCTGTTACAGGGGACTGGACAAAATATTAAAAACACATGGAATGCAGCTCAACCCCTCTGACCTACTCTTACAGAAAGAAATTACATGTTGAAAAAAGCATTTATTACAGAGCTACCAAATTAATTCCATATTTGACATTTATAATTTAATTGCTACTAATGCTTTTTATAATAAACATCTGGCAGCAGATTGTATTTAAGAAGGAAAAAGACATTTGTGACATTTTAATGTCAGCTGAAACGATGCTTCAGTATTTCATGAACTTTATCTACACCTTCACTTCCACAAAGTATCAAGACTCGGTTTATTTCCAAGCAGGAGAAAATTGCAGGTGCATAACAAAGTACAATCACAGTGGAACCCTGGGTTACGAGATTAATCCGTTCCGGGATCAAGCTCTTGAAACGAAAAACTCATGAGCCCGGCATGGTTTTCCCAAAAGAAAACATGTAAAACCAAGTAATACATTCCAAGACCCAAGAAAACTCTCATATATATTATACACTTTGTACCTATATTATTTGAAAAGGAAGCTATGTTAATTATCTGAAAAGGAATGCATGAAATTAGTTCTAAAAATAATTTATAATGACATGTTACCTGGTACTCCACAGCCAAATCGGTCACTCAAGCACCACGAGAATGTTTCTCTATGTTTTTCTTGTGTTTCGCCTGCATCAACATCATATTACGGGTTTTCTTCTCACTGTAGAATGATCGGGCGGTGGTTTACTTTTATGACACTGCTTTAATGCACAAACTCTGGGCTTGAACAGGCAGAGAATAACACATGACTGACCTGACATGAAGACCTGTCGCCCTTGTCTTGCTTTCAGTGGTTCTGTCGGGTTTACTCTCTGTATAGTCATGAGGTCTCGGCCTTGAATTGTGAAGCGCCTATAGATAATCGTCGATTATGATTGGAGCTATACAAATAAAACTGAATTGAATAAAACTGAATTGAATTTAATGACTAGATACGGCTTCTAACTCTCACAGCTGTACAGCAGCCCGCTGCCGTGAAGTGTCTCAAAGCTGCAGCACACAGTACTGTAGCTTACTCTCTTAAAGCCATAAATAACACTCACCACCAGCATCCTTTTTAGGTCCCATGATGAAAAAGCACAAAATGAAGGCACAAATATGAAGC
The DNA here is from genome assembly GCA_029823295.1 of Pseudamia nigra. NCBI lineage: Eukaryota > Metazoa > Chordata > Actinopteri > Kurtiformes > Apogonidae > Pseudamia > Pseudamia nigra. The sequence goes on from JAQQAE010001890.1 coordinate 7,697, forward strand.
ACGATACAGCGTGAGTTTCACGTCTAGGATTCCAGTTGGCCGGTGACAGGAATTATTTTACTCGTTAACCCAAGGTTTTGCTCGTGAGCAGATACAAAATTTTGCCCAAGGTCTTTCTCGTAACCCGAATAATTTGTGTGCCAAAGCACTTGTAAGCCAGGGTGCCACTGTAGTTAGGTTGAGAGTTAGAAAAGAAATTAGGATTCCTCCACACTCACCTGATGTCATCCTCGTTGGCAAAGATAATGACTACACGAGCGTTGGGGTTCTCGCTCAGTCTTCGAATGATCTTGTTAAATTCCTCAGGTTTTGGTTCACGGGGTATTTTCATTGACTGCGAAATGCACAGGCCACCTGCAGAAAAAGAAGCAAGTTTTAAAATCAAATGAGAGAAAATGCTACATAAGGTATAAAAAAAACAGACTTCTGAAAGTAAAATTGCACATCCACTGTAGAGATCAGATCAATTTTGCAGCATTTTGATTATTAATATATAAAAGAATTCCTTTAACCCCTTCACGCTTGGTATTCACAACACTGGACAAGAACAAAGTGACATTACATTTATGGTATTTTAAAAAATAAGGCAAAAAGCAAAACAAAATGCATTACAGTGGATATTCTGAAGTAAAATAATCAGGAAAAAAGAGCAAAAGTTACCAAATAGTAAGGAATAAAAGTGAACAAAATTAGAAGCAAAATGAACAAAATAAGAAGCAAGATGAACAATCCAATCAAGAAAATTAACCAAACTAGATACAAAATCAAGGAAAATGAAGAAAACAATAAAAAACAAAGAAAAAGTGAATAAAATCAGAATAAAAATTAACAAAATAAGAACAAAACTGAAAAAAACTTTAACTTAATTATTTATTAAAGTACTGTATTCATTATAGAGTGCCTTAAGTTTAAAAAGATGTATTTTTTTGTGCATAAGATGGTCCACTTGTCATAAGATATAATCAATTAGTTCCCAGTATCTTGTGCAAACTTGCTAATTACTTAGCATGAACAAGACCACAAGATAATCATCAAGATAATTATCTTGTCTTCTCAGGATAATAATGTGTGCACAGGAAAAAAGGTTGTCTTTCAGGATTTTAGGTGCTTCATGTAATAGGTATTTTGCTGTGTTGTTTAGTCCATCATTTAGCAGCTAATATCAGCTGCTATTAAGTTGAATAAAACATCAAAACAATATTTTACAATACAGTGTAGGTAATGTAAAATTCATTGTATTGTAAAGTGCATTGTTCCAAAAAAATACAGTAAGATAAAGAAATAAACTTTGTATTCTTCTGCCAAAACAGGAAACAACCTTTGAGAGCAATAAGATAAATAAACATATTCCTTAAATAACCATTTAATTTATTACATGCTGTTTACTATGCAGTATTGCTCAGTGAGATTCTTCTTGTTAGGGACTGGCCAGTCATTCAGAAATCCCCCACAGATTGCTGTAAAGTCTTTTCTCCGTCCATGAGCTGCTCTGCTATTGTACACAAGTCCAAAGGCAGCAGAGGACGCCCACTGGTTACCAACAAGCTAAAGCTTTTTAATTCCCAATGCAACATTTCAGGATAACTGTTTTGTCGCTCTGCCAAAATGCCACAGAGTGTATGTGCATGCTAATGAATTTCCCTTTCGTGACCCAGTAGAAAGCCTGTCCAATGAACAATCAATGCAGGAATAATACCCTCCAGCTCAGTTCATGGCAGTCAGACTCGCACCATAAAACAAAGCCTGGCCCCAGCACAGATACTAATGGGTTTTGAAACTTGAAATATGAGAAAAGACTAAGAGATGCCATTAAATGAACTATTATGCTGGCCTTCTTTGCTCATGGGTACAAAAAGTCACTTCCGGTTAAATCAGTGAGGGGTCTCAGTCAGTGGTCTGCAATATTGTTCTGATTGGAAACTGTGGATGAATCTAATGAGGACATCTTTTTCTTCAGATCAAGGTTCTACTATTTCACTGGGCCTGGTTTTCAACAACACCGTGCGTATATGTGTCCTGTGGTCACACATGTCACACCTAATGTGCCAATACTGGCATTTGTTTTCTCTAATGGATTAGCAGTTCCTTCATGGCAGGAATGGATTCCATGCCTGTTGACTGGGGATGTTTCACTCTGTGTTGCAGCAGTCAATGCTTATTTTCCAGTACAGAAAAACAAAAGCCCAATATACTTGCACGGATTTTAAACATTCAAGAGGCAACATTTTTGGTATTTGAAGGAACTATCACTTAAACTCTATTGATATATTTAGACAGAAATGAGGACAAATAAGCCAGGAAAACCTTGAATGGTTCATACTCTGAAGATTCATCTTAACACTTACATTACTCTGGTGTGAAACAAAAGGTCTGAATATATGAACTTGTTCACTAGTGTGAGCCCTGAGAAATCCTCACAACAATATGGACAACAGGAAGAAGAAGCCAGTTTTGGTGACTTGTCACGTCAAAGGTCACAACAGTCACAGTTGAGTTAGAATACATTACCCATAGCCCCATGTGTCAGTAGAAATTCACATTTTAACATTTTAGAACATCATACTTTGGACCAGTGGTCAATATTCCTGACAATTACTCACATATTTTTACAGAAAATGTATCATAAAAAGTGCAATATTCTGGATGTACATTGTCAGAAATTGATCCCAGGTTACCTTGGGGATGACCTGCAGGTTTTTTTTTAGATTTATTTTTGGCATTTTTTTACCTTGATTTGGCAGTTGCAGTTGCAGACAGACAGAAAATGTCATCACAGTGGGGTGGAACACCTTACACAATCAAGTCTGCATGTGTTAGACTTACAGAGACCCTTGGAAAACCAAAGAAAATTCAGGTCACCACAATTGGTTATTTCAGTTTCCTTATAGATTTCTTTAATAGACTTAGTAGGTGACACAGATATACCAGTGCTTTGTGAATTTATTAGACCACCTGTCCTATCTGTCTCAGAGGCCATTAAGCAATGTGAAGTGCTTTAATGCAGACTCTTTTCTTTTCAGTGAGTTGTCAGCATTTTAATGCTTTGAACAGGAGTGAGGATTTTCAAGCTGAACTCACGTTTTATACCCAAATTTAAGCTAGCACACTGGATTTATCTTAGAAGACTTTTCTGAGATTACTCAACTGTAACATTCAACATTCATATCATTCAGTATTTCACTAAAGTATTCTTTAATCTGTTCACAAAAGAAGTAAATAACTGTAATTTTGCATCTTAATGAAGAATTAATAGTATGGTTTCTGCTTTTTTCTAAAACTGTAGATTTTAAAGTGTATGTTTTAGCATTAAAACTATGACTTCAGTTCAATAACTCGTGCATGTTGGTGGATTAACCATTACAGACACATAAAAAAAATAATTGCCACTACTGCTAACTACCTAACTTAAGATATGGGACCTTTACATTAGTTATTGATTTGGCTCAGTTCATTGATTGTTTGGATGTTTTCATGAACACACTCAGAAAAACCCATAATGTAACTGACTGTATCCTGGCTATGTGTTTTTGTACAGCCCTACAGTGTAAGTGCTCCTGATTGTTGAGGCTTTCATTAAATCAAATCAGAGCTTTAGTTATCTCCTCTCTGTCTCATTATACTTAGACTACCCAGACTGACACATGGGAAATTTAGCAGCAGCACAGCAGCAGCTCTCTGCTCTCAGTGACTCTATCAATCATTATATTCTACTGTATGTCTTTGCCTCACTGGTACTTCAGTCCCCCATTCCCTCAACATCTGCTGTGTGGAGGCAAAGCACTCATCCCTTCCTTTTCTTGTCTTCTCACATCAGCGGCAGTAGGCTGCAGAATTGCTTAACCTCTGGAGAGTGCAGAGGGAAGACTGGGGGATGAGAAAGCAGCCTTTGGGGAGTTTAGGCACACTGAACCAGGCTCTCACGGGGGCCGCTGTTGTAACTGTTATTTGCAGGGAACAGCAAACACGGCAATTTGTGCCGACACCATCCTCTCAGCCATGCATCCATTCGTTCATCTATTCAACCTTTTTGTTCCATTATTAGCATAGCGCAGTTAAAATGTTCTCTACTGTATCGTAGATTTTGAGCTACTACTAAACAAGACATTCAGTCCCCATTTGCACAGTATACATTGCAACTAATCATTATGAAAATTATTGATTTAAGTATTGATTACTTTTTGATTGATTGAGTTGGTTAGCCTATAAAGTGCGAAAATTTCTCCCTAGAGCCCAGAGGAACCATTTCAAATCACTTTTTGTCCAAATCATTGGAAACAAATTCAGTTCATATTACAAACATTATATTACTAAAATGCACAAAAGAAGCTGAAATCTGAAATGATTCATACTGCATACAACTCATTTTTTATATCGCTGGATGGTTTTATGTTCACCATAATTCTTACTTATCCTGTCACATGTCCCTATCACAGGCCCCTAAATTACATTTTCACGGAACCAGTGACTTTTAATTGAGGGAATTCAATCCCCTTCTCATTACATATTTTATATTAATTGTATTAAATCAAACTAGGCCCCTAACCACAATCAGGTTTTCACTTTAGCACATGGCCGTGTTATATTTGGCTATGGGGCTCCCCCTCCTACTGCCAACACAACTCTCCTCATACAGCCCAGACCACCATTTCCCACCTGATGGTACATGTAGCTTCCTCACAGTATGCCGAGATTCTAACAAATGAGCTTCAAGCTCTATGTAAACATTTCAGCCAATGAAATGCTGCTACTGCTAAAAACTTCAAGAGCAGTGTACGCATGTCTCTCCAACACTCATCTTTAACATCTGATCCTCATCTCAAAACCACCTCTAAAAATATCCGTTGCTGAGGAGACTGTGAGTCTCCTCTTTGTATATTCCACTGTTAGCCCCGGTCCCTGCTCCCCAGCTCAGAAATAATACACTAATATTCCTTCTCATTTGACACCCATGGGAGAGTCTGTGCAGCCGTAATCATTAAATATCTGCCAGTGCTCTGGCTGGTTGCCGCACGTCCTGTGTTTAGTGAATAGTAGTGCATAAGTGTAAAAAATACACCCAGGTGGGTGGTGTGGTGAAGATGCTGGTATATAAATAGCATGTTTATTGGTATGCCCTGAAAATCCTGTACATGAAGGATTATCTGCAGCCTGAGAAGTGATTACAACAAATTCATAGAGAATTGACTCAAATCAGTCTGCTTTTCAGCTGGTGGGACTAATAGTCAATGTTATTAATCGCTACAGGGTTGAAAGTAGTCACATTATTCAACACAGAATGAAAACACCAACCTCATGTAGTTTGTTATTAAATGAAGTAGAAACATTTGCTTATTAATAAAAAAGCTTATTGGAGCTTCACTGCACTGCGGATTCCCATCTCCTTTCAACGAGACCATAGTTTCATCAATCTGTTGATAGTTCTACTGTATATGTCTTTATACTCTCTGGCTGCTGACCAGTAGTTTAATGTACGCAACACAGTGCTCAGTCTCAGCAGTGTCATCACTGAGTAGTGGTTCAAAAACATACAGATCAGACAAAATCAAAACAAAGATAAAATGCCAGGAACCAAAACAAAGTAATGTGGATGTCACATAACACGGGAATGAATACTATGTCCTCCTCTGGTTTAGTTTTAAATGATTTATGGAAATCATGTGAATGGGGGTCTGTGATAAATGGTACCATGTCCAGGATTTCCCACTCTTTTATCCTGTGCATGCTGGGACTTGATCAGACCCCTGAGTGGAAGGATTATAGATAGAAAATGGCTAGACTGAGTGTATTCTAGGCAAGAAAAACACAATGCACAATACTGACCATGCCTATAAATTTGACTTTAGATAAACAAGATGTGTTTTATTTTAATACTAGCACACTATCTATTTTTACAGCGTGTTTTCCCCCGTTATCAGAAATCCAGCTGAGCACATGTGGGAGTGAAATACTGGGAGGAAATGGAGGTTGGACTGATATGAAACCTGAACTGAAAGGCATAGTTTGAGTCCCCTGTTGCAGCTACCGACCTGTTCAAGTGCCCTGGAGCAAGACCCTAAATCCACCACAGTCCCTGAGGCGGTGTTGTGTAGCTGGTGCTGGTGCTGTCACCTCACTGAGCAGGATTGAGGGGGCATAAAAGAATGAATTTCTCAGGGGAACAATTAGAGTGTAATATCCCATCATAATTATTATGCACTGCTGAGCCACAAACATATACTAAATTTCATCCATTTTTGTTGCATAAAACGATGGCTGGATTGAACTTAAAGGCAGTGCTTGAAAATTTGTTATACATTACATTTTATATGTCACATTTTACACTGGATAACAGATCATTTCACCCATGTATCATAGCAATTTATCATTGTTTTGCACATGTGACTTTTCATATGTACGTAAAACCTCTACACCATTTAATCCAAAATGTTTTGTGGAAACTGTCTGTGAAGTATATGCGTTTTATACTATCCATAATATTTAAAGTGCAGCTTGCAGATTAAGAACCAGAGATTATTAATGTCAGGGTTTTTTTTTTCCACTATATGGTGTAGGTGCAGCACCAAGTCATCATGGGCACCACATACTTGAAGCAAATTCAAGAAATCATTGTGGACAGCATCGAAACTACCTAACGTTACATTTTCCAGATTGAATGTTTGCAGGTGTTCCCAGTGGACATCTGCAAGTTTTATTTTTAACTTTTTTTAAAGTTTAAAATTGAGCAAAATTATATTGTTTTGATGAGAAAAGTAGTTGTCTCCCAGAACCCATGGTTGAGCAACACAAGCAGCCTGTGAGGCCTCTGCAAACCAACATAAACCATGGTTTATGTATAATAAAATCTACTAACATTTTTTTTTTTTTTTTATTGTAGTGAGGCAATTTTGTTGAAGTTTATAAATTTGCATGATGTAACAGAAGGGACAGAAGTCAAGCTGTCTAATTTTTGGGTTAAATTTTACTATGTCAAGCCCCTTTTCCACTGTAGGAACTTTTGTCATTTACCTGGAATTTTGAAAAGCCCTGGTGTGTTTCCACCACAATACCTGGCTAAACGACTGTACCTTGACCCCAAACTTTCCCAAGAAAAAGTTCTTGATAGCCAGGTGGGGCTGTCTGCTGAATGCTGATTAGTGGAATATTTTAGAGTTTTGCTCTCATGTACATGGAAGCCAGTATGCTGCTGTAAACTTGTTTATTTCATTTCTACAAGCAAAACTTTGTTCAGCATCTGGAGAATACACCAAATATGAAGACAAGCTATGAGAAGTGGTCGATGAGGTCTAGGCTCTTTTCAGCATCTTTACTGAAGACGAAACTCAGCGGGAAAAGATGATTGTATGGAAAAATAGTTGACAAGCTGACAGAGCTTAATGTAGGGCACACGCCAAAAAAATCAAAAAGCCACAAGAAACTGAGGCAGGACAAGTCTTGATTGGAGTAACGGGACTGCCTCCTCTGGCAAATTGTCACCGCTCACAATGTTCACTGAATCTTTTTCTGTTTTTTTAGTGTCACATTGCCTTGTTTTTGCACCTCATGTTTTTATTTGTTTTATTAAACAAATGCTGACCTTATATTGTTTGTTCATTTGCATTTGTATGGCATCAAAATATAAATGCAGAAAATATATAGATGTGTAAATCTGTAACAGTGCAGGGTTTAGGACAACATCTACGTATAACATGATAGAAAAGAAAAATGGACTATTCATCCATACAAGTCTGTGTAGTAACAGTATTTTTACTTCAGTATTGTTTCTGTATACTCTATCCAACACTGGGTATGATAAAAAATTACAGTGGATGACTGTAAACATAGTGCAGCTTTGGAAAACAAACAAATGCCACAAACTAATTGTAACGGTTTTTTTTTTTTTTTGTGGGAATGCCTCTTAAGATGTTTGTATTGTTCTGTGACTTGTGAAGCGTCATCCATACATCATCAGCCTGATTTTAATAAATTACCCAGAACTTTAGGGTGCAGTGGAAACAGAAAACACACAGATTGCCAGGAATTCTTTTAACCAGGTAAATAAATTCCTGGTAATAAAAGTTCCTGGGAATGTTGGTGCAGATTATTATTTTGGCTGAGGAATCCAAACACTTTGAAATGATGTGATGAGAAAAAAAAAGAAACAGCCATCATCTGAAATTCAATCAGCAAGTAAAGAAAAGATGAGATGGTCCTGAAGGAATGCAAACTGAAAAAATTAACTGTAAATTAGATATGCAGTCATTTTGTACATTTTTTTTATTTTCCTGTCTATTTTGTTCATTTTGGGATTATTTTGTGTGCATTGTAATACTTTGTTCATTTCTGTTCATTTTATTGATTATGTTTCTTAATTTTCTTTATGTATATTCTATGGTTATACACTTGATAAATTTTAAAGTTTTTCCACTACATGACAAATTGAAATTTCATGAAGGATACAACAAAACGTATGTCCTCGGTCAATCCTATTGCACTGCATCAAAATGAACAGTGATTGTCTATTACTAACACGGGTATTGAAACTTATGGCAACAGAAAGTCATGCGTAAGTGGAGGGTAGAGAGGGGTGGAGGACAGGTGTCCTCGCTAACAATACTCAGACATCTGAGTAAGACATTCCTCGAACCAGGCTGCAGATGGAGAGCAGTGTGCCTCTGTCTCCGGGTCTGTGGTTAGAAATGTTAGCAAAATGGCAAATCCAGGGCTGGTAGGACTTCCTCTACTTCCTCTTATGAGTGTTGTCTCAGATGAAAACAGCCTACACAATGTACACTCTATGATTTTCTATACTCTGTGACTTAATAATAGCAGTGTGACCTGAGCAAAAAATGTTTTTCTTTGTCTTTATAAGAGTCTGACATCCAAAAAAAATGAGGCATTAAAACACTTTAAAAGCATCTTCTCTTCAGTTAACTGTTAAGGGTGTTGAGAGGCTACAGCAGATGTGTGTTATAAGTAGAGACGGGTACGAAAATCCAGTAACAATATGGTATCGGTACCAACTGGACAAAATCACTACTCAGATTTAGTTTTGGTACCACTGAATGTGTCAGAGCTCAAGGATACAGAATGTTGCCAGTCAGCTAGCAAGTGGCCACCGTCCACAACACAGTAAAATACCTTAAGCAATGTAGTCCCAAGTATGTCTTTGCTTTGTCAGGAAGTCAGACTGCAGCACCATGATGTGTATTAAGGGTTTGAACGGATTTGCATGCATAGGTAGAAGCATGTCAAACTTAATGAAGCATGTGACAAGGGGATACGGCTGAAAACAGAGAAATGCTCTGTGTCTGATGCTAATGTGAGAGAGTGCTGATCACATCAGTGGCGGTGTGGGTGTCCACTACCCTGAGATGGGGAGATAATGTCGACATCACAGCGTTTGGAACATCAAAAGTATCCTGGCTGGGTTAAGTTTTATTTATTATTTGAATTTGTTACAGCAATTTTAAGTAAGTTACAATGTTGAAGTGAAAACTAAACTAAAAAAGATGTTTTTAAAGGGTTTTATTCTCATTTCTTATTGTCTTTTAAAAATTATTTTTCCTCTTAAAGTATTGATTTAGCTCAGGTATTAAAAAACCCAACCCTAATTGTGACTACTAAGATTTATCTTGTAAGTATGTATAAATATAGGGAAAATAAACTGTAACATTGAGAAAAAGTAGCATATGTAGCTTATTAATATGATGAGGCCTGAGTTCACCACTGTGTCCTGCTGAGAAAATGAGCCTGAACAGTGGTATAATATGAAGCTAGTGAGGCAGGTGTCTCACTGAACAGCATATTAACACTCTCTGCTTGTGTAAATAAATATCTATACTGAAAAGAACAGAAAAAGCACTAAAGGATTAGGACAATATATAAGAAACATTTGAGCAATAAGTGCATTATAGTACCCTCACCAAGTGTGCACTGAATCCAGTATGGATTCAGACTACCATGACCTTATTGTTTACTATAATTTTCTACGTATCTGCACACCCCTACTGTCTGGCTTTGCTATGTTAGATAGGAAAGTGGTTCTGTTGATATCTGGGTATCAAAGGAGCACAAAATTAAACAAAATGATAGGAAGCAATTTTCCAGATTGCTGTGTAGTCTTTTATAATGGATTCCAAATGTACTCACTGAGAGATGCTCTGATGTTAATAGGAAAGACTTTGGCATAGTGATGTGTGAAATTAGACTGGATTAAATATGATTGTGATTACTGTGTTGCATCATCCTTATGTGTTCTATAAAATAACACTAACATTTGGGTGATTTTATTTCAGAAACCAAAGCAGAGACCTAGCGAGAGCAGCATCCTCCACCTCAGTGACAGGCCACCTTCAGCCAGAGTAGAGATGTCTAAATAAGTCAGTGGCATCTAGTGCAGACTGCAACCAACTGGATAACTCATCTCACCCTAGGACAGGAAAATGGGATCACAATAAAATTATGGACAATCACCGTGATATGCTGTTGACATTTTCACCTGATTTGAACAAATCTAGCAGTCTTTCACGTCGAAGAAATGGTACACCCGCAAAGCTGTGCATGTGGGAAGATTTTCTGCTTATTATGCAATCATGGAAGCCTATTCAGAAAACTGGCAGATTAATATTTGTGCTAATATTTGTATCATAGTCATGCTCCAGTTAAAAAAAAAATCTCTGCTGACAGTCTGTACTGTAATTTGGTCTCATTTACAGACATGCAGCATCTGTTCCAAAGTTTGTTGACACAGTTGGGAACAAGGTTGCATTCACAGCACTTCATTAAGTCTGAAATCGAAAATGTTGTATTCCAGTCCGCTGTGTAAATGCAGAAATCTAAACAAAAATGCATACAGAAATGGACATATTCCTGGGATACTTACTATTTTGAGTATGCAAGTGCATTCGTGCTGACTACAGAATGGAGTGCACTCAAAACAGTAAAAAACGTTTAAGCATGGAACACTGGACAGCGACACCCTCAACAATTGCCATCTCAGTTATGTAGCAGAAGGGTATGAACCAGAAAACTTCTGAAATGGTTGAGACAGTGGAGGAATCTGTAAACAATCTTTAAATCCAATAAGAAGTAAGCTAGTAAATAATGTGCAAATAAGGAATGAAAAGTGAGGGTAAAAGGCAAAAAAAAAAAAGAATGTTGAGCCCATTTCTCAAAATAAGTGACATTATTTTAAAGATTGTTTGGAAGCAACACAAGGCTGACCTTGTCGTTTCCCCTGTTTTTTTTTTTTAAATAATTCATGCCGAATAGGGTTAATATGGAAAAAAATATTTGAATGCAATTTTGTATATTGTCTGGTCATACATCACTGTCCCCTATAGTGGCGTCTAGAACATCAACAATTAAAAGACCCTCATTAGAGCCTGTTCGGGTTGTCTCTTCCTGGCTTTTAGGTCAAGGAGATGGTAACTAGTCTGTACTCAAACACACTGCTGTAGAGGATGGTAATGGTACCTTAAAGTACTCCTTTAAATCTATTATTCACTTTTAACAAACAAAAACATCAACTAATGAAACAGTTGTGGTTCCACATCAGGTGCTGCACTGTCTGTAAATTGAACATTATAAACGGCAAATGACTAACCTTTGGACATTGAAATAAAAAAATAACCCACTCAAGGTTGTATTGATGAATTCACAAACAAACTGTGAAGTGTATAAAAACCACAACAGGGTGGAACTGTAGTTACACTCTGGCCTCAAAGTTGATGGATCAACTGAAAGTATTTTTTGGCATGGCTATTTTCTTTAGCCAAATGGCAACCCGTCATGGTATTACATCTGTCAGCAACTCTGGCCTGATATGAGCTCTCTGTCCCCGAGGGACACAGACCCACACTATTTATCCCCACAGTGCAGGGGGAGATCATGCAGATCAGGAGGGCAGAACATGTTATTTTATACATTTTATTTATCCAAGTCTGTTCCTGCAAACATTCTCCCACAGCAACGTGAGATCTGAAAGCAGTGTTATCAGTGTAAAACTGGCATGGAGTGATTTTTCTCTTTTCTCTCGCACTATGTTCAAAATGATCATCATTGTTTTCACACACATCAGCATAGTATTTATTTGTGTTTCTGTCCTGACTATAATTCCTAAACTGACTAACACTGAACAGTGATTTTTATGAAATAATGCTCAAATCTGCCTGAAAGCTCAAAAATATTTCTCAAAAATTGCCAACTTGGTTATATCGTTGTTATTGTTTCTGCTGCAGCAGAGATGAACACATTTTGACACGCAACATGGTATAGAAAACAACGATTATTTCAATTCCTTGGTGTAAGCACAAATGATTTGTCTGTGTCTACAAAAGCTTGGGAAATCCAACACTGTCCTATTTTTGAGCAGCTGTTAATTTCTAGCCAGCAAAGCTGTATGCTTGGATGTGTGACCTCAGGATATACATATACAGATATTTTGGCTTCCTTTTTGTTCAGGATAGAATAGTAACTTTGTGCGACTGTGGCACATTGAGTGATTTTTGCTGGAGAGCATGCTGTCTATTCAAATCCCAGATCTGGATTTTTAAAAACGTTACATGACAACAGGGTCTGGGGCAACTATAAATTAGATTAAAAAAAACTGAATAGCGTTTGCCTTCTTAGCACAAATGACTTATAAATCAAAGACAGACCTGCAAGCTCTGTAAAATAAGCTTTCCTGCTACGTGGGAACATGACACACCTGACAACCATGGGACTTTTGTTATTACCAGGGAGAATTCGTGCTGCAAAGACTTTACTGGAAGATGACAATGTCGTTAAACCTGAGTTGAAGGAGTTGAACTCTGAAGTATATTCAGCTTTCTGTCACGAGGCAAAGCAAACATTAACGGTGCTGTCTAATCAAGCGTGGGCAGGGTTGAAGAGCTAACTGCAGTGAGACTTGAAGTGCACTTTCTCAAATTGCCAGAGAGCTATTGAGAATTTCCCCATGAGAACATTTGGCATAAAATTATCAGGATCTATCAGGTGATACGTTACTGCTAGCAACTAGATCGATAAAATTATTGTTTTTATTCTGGGTTTTAATCTTAATTCACATATAGCATTTTTATCAGTGTTTCACATGTGATAACAGGCTTAGTAATGGAGCTGACAGAAAAAAAGAGATAATGTTGTATGATGGGTGACTTATGACCTTTTCTTTTTCCTCTCATTTAAAGGCAAAGTTATCAACTTGTTAGAAACAGTACTGTTCACAGCACTTTCTCTCCACTGGAGAGGATGGTTGAGTGAGCATTACAGTGTGTTAGGTGAGAGAGACATGACACTGAGAAAATAACTGTGAAATAGACAAATAGATGGGGAGCGTGTGGTGCTTTTCAAAATACCAGAAAATGGCTATGATCTTTATTTGGAAGGCACTTTTTTGTCTTTATGATTCATTGCAACTGTGATTCCATTTGCTTTTTATATATTGCTCAGTATCATGTGCTGTGGGATTGGCTGAAGATGTAAATACTGTACAATGATCATGGCAGACATGTCCCGTACACAGCAAAACTAGAGAAAAATAACAGGAAAGTAGAAAATACCAGCAGAGGGGAGGGTGTGTGCAGCTAAATCCACCACCATACACTGACAGAGGAACAGTGAAGTCTGTATAATGGTTATAGGAAAGTATTATGTACTTTGCTTTTAAATCACAAACCGTAATTCAAAATCTAGAGACATTTCAGTCTGTAAGAGGAGTTTTTGTTATAGCACACAAACTAATTAGAATTGTCAAAATACATTTATAATACAACTTAAAGTACTTTTTCAGTTAAAGTGCTGTCCTGGCTTCTTTCCAAAATATGCTTTGCAATTTGGCTCCACCACGTTTACAGGTGCTTCTTAAACTGCAGCACAATCCAAAAACACGAAGGTTCATCCATTTTGTGATAAAGTGTGTTCACCTTTAATATTGCCTCTGGCAGCCCCCAGGACAGCCTCCCACAGGAGCCAGAGCAGCCATACTGGCCATACAACCTTCAAGATACAGTAATGAACAGGCCTCAGATGGATTTTCCCTTTTGTTCAGTTGTATTTGTGCCAGAGCACTGGTCTTCATGTTTCTGCTCTTTAACTGGACAAGGCTAATTGTATGTAGACACCTGCTATCCCTGTAGTAAATCACCACTTTCTGTCAGTGTATACATTGTTTAGCACATTGAATAAAACTTTTACCTCATACAATTTTCAGAAAAAACTCAACCTTTGCTACTCAGTTGCAAATAGAGTTGTGTAAATTCCTCAAACAGCCTCTAGATTTCACTAAATCTGTCATCCTGCATGCAAAGTAGTAGATAAACCAAACCCACAGACTTGAGTCTTATGTTTTGAGGTAAGTTGTGGAAATTCTGTCGTGCAGTCTTGGCAAGTCTCTGACATGATAGAGATAAAGCACATTATGCAAATAGGAGATCTGTAGCAGAGTCTTGACAATCATTCTCTGTTGCACACCTGCAGCTAAAACCCTTCATTGGTTTTCAAACTGCCTCAGGAACCAAGTTCCAGGTGGTTGAAAGTAACATAAAGCAAGCCTTGAAAATGTAGCAGTGACAGTTTCAGAGACATTAAACCATTTGCAAAATGCTGCAAACTGCTAATCAAACAAGGTAATGAACAGTGGAAAATAGAAAGTGCTATTCTCCACACATTCTCCATACAAAACCGTCATGTACTGCTGGTAATGTGCTGACTACGGATAAATTCAACTCCTTAAAAAATGTAAACTCAAAATTTAAGACACCTTAAAAATGGACAGAACAGGGCAGCGCATATCTATTTTTATCTGTGTGTTTTGATTCTCTGTGGTTCATTAGTCAGTTATTATTAGTCACAACAAATGTTCAATATGTGTCATGTGCTCTTTTCAGATGTTTGTTTTGTCATGACAGCTATGGCCAAAAAATCCATTTTTCATCCTCTAGTATTTCAGTAATGACAGTGTAGCTGTTGAATGAGAAAGCTGTACTGTGGCCTTTGTACAGCAATTTTCCCCACAGCTCCATCCTGGTGTGTTTTGCCACTTAATGACAGTGAAAAACATAGGCAAAAGCTCATTGGTGGGGAATCGCTGTTGATCCAGGTAAATACACAGCTTACACTTCACCTTTAAATTAAAATTACCTGAAATCTCTTTTAACCTCCAAAAGCCACATACAGCAATAATCAGAATGAGGCCTGACTCTGAGAGAGCAGCTCTGTACTCTGAGTGGGATTTTCTGTGTTTGGCATGACCCTCATCTTTCTTCTCTTCATTTTCCTCTCTTTTTCTCAAATGTATTCAGTTTAAATCAGTACATGATACAGGAAACGCTGTTTAAACTACGCATTTGAATAATAACAGCATCTGACGTATTGAATTGCAAGTGTTTTGCATATTCATTACGATCAGACGATCATAATTGATTATGTATCTATCACACACAATGTTCAAGAATGCCTTAAAACTCTTCTTTGGACCATATCCTTTGCTAGACATTTTGTGTTAATGAGTATTCAAATCATTCCTCTTGACATTTTCGTCATGGCAAAGGGGGCAGTATGCAACCTTCACGTCTAACATTTGCATAATCTCCCTGTCAGTCTAGTGCTGCTGTGGTTTTGTTTCTGTTCTCTCCTGAGTCAACTGTCATTTAAATCAAACACTAAAATATTTTTCAGCTGTAAACAGAATTCTGTAAAAGTGTAAAGAAACACATCAATACTGGTGATACAACACATACAAAATTGACAAACATAAAAATGTGGATGTATCAGGGAAAATTGGGCAAAATGGCTCAGCTTACCACTTCTTGTATTAAAATCATTTTAATCCTTCTCACCTCAAGGATGATACGAAGGTCGCTGAATAACCCACCTGTCATTCTTTCAAAGTCTGCCAACAGGTTGAACTGAAGCTATTATTTTGTTGTTTGGAACCACAGGACACACAGGGTCAAAGATCTTGGGAAACTTACTACACTGGAACCTCGGATAACGACCGGTTCGGACACTGTTAAATTCGGAGAACGACGGAAAAATTTATTAAAAATTATTTTAAAAATTGATCCGAACAGTGACGAATTATGCAGACGACGCCTGCGTCACTTTGCGTCACGCCTGCGTCACTCAGAGCGCTAGCCGCTAATGCTAACGCTAGCCGCTAATG
>JAQQAE010001891.1:0-23838 GCA_029823295.1 Pseudamia nigra
CACAGAGAGGGAAGTGAACAGCAGCAGTGAATCGAAACACCCACAAACACACACCTACACCAGGTGACACAGAGGGACGGGGCTGACAGGAGTCCTCACAGCGTACAACGGAACTGCGTCACATACTACTTTCAAAGTAAAATGCATTTTCATATTCTCACTTCAAAATAAAGCGCACTTAATGATGCAGTAACCTAAACAAAGTAGCTTAGCTGGTGATGACACATGATACAGAATTACTGATATAAGATGACCAAGAGTAAACAGTAAATTTCCACACACATATGAACATCTTTTCCACAACCACAGGATGCGTCTTTTGACATGGTTGTTTAAGAAATGAGAAGCTACTCACTGCATCAGTTAGGATTAAATAACTTGTTGCCAGCTGATACATAATGACCCATGCAGTAATTATCCAATAAGAGGCTCTTACTTATTGGCTTAGTTAAATCCAGGAGGTGACTTTTTTAGGCAGGTAGTGTATAATACATCAAAATGAAAAAATAAGCACTATGGCAACAAGAAGAAAAAAGATGATGATGAAGAAAAAAAGGAAAAACTTTTTCAAAATGACCAAATTAACAATATAACCTAACATCCACTTCCTCTATGGCACATCATACATCATATTACACTTTCTACCATTACATTTTATGCCACCACACTATGTCATTATACACTTACATACAAATTGCTGTTGTAAATAATAGATATAGAGACATGTTTATACATATTTTATTATATATTTCATTGCATTTCTCCACTGACACTACCTTTATCTTCATTGTATTATTTGTACTTTTATATTTTTGTATGTATGTATTATAGTCCTATTGTGCTACTCAGTTGTCATCTCCAGTGTGTGTTTCTTATATGTTAGCACAAGATGTAACAAAAAGTAAAATTCCTTGTATGTGTGAACATACTTGGCCAGTAAAGCAGATTCTGATATAATCAAGTAAATGACCAAAGCCAAAAAATTAACAAAAATAAGAAAAATAATAAGAAAAGTGATCAGAAAAGTGAACAGAAATCCACAAAATGAATCCAATTAATTTTTTTAAATGAGCAAAATAGTCAATCAAACAAAGAAAAAAAAAACATTTTCAAAAACATAAGATAATATAAATGGAATATTCTATAAAAAGTAAAATAATCACCAAAAAATAAAAATGTTCATAAAAATTAAGAAAATGAACAAAAAAAACAAAAAAGTAATTCAATGATTAGTGAAATGAACAAAAATGACCAAAATATCAATTAAATGAACATTAGTGTACAAAATGACCCATTAAATTAACCAAAAAAATGAAAAACTATTAACAAAATGAATAACAATTAACAAATGAATGAACATAACAAACACAAATGACCAAAAATTGAACAAAATGAGGAAAGTAATGATACATTTATTACACATTTCCAGCTAAAATGTGCATCATATACCAGGTGATTCATAAAGGGATCAAATATATTTTTTGTTTCTATCAATATATATGTATTTTTCTTTCTGCCTAAAAATGGCAAGACCATTTGAATTACTATTTTCTGAAATGCTATACTCACCTATAACAGCTAAAGAAACATTCTATACCAGATTAAATTGTACAATACAATAATATACACTAAATTTTAGTGTGACTGAGTACACTTGTGCTTTACCGTGACATGTATCTCTGCATCAAAACGTGGTCAAGTCAATAAGCAATCTAGTATAGATCTGACAAGAAACACTAGTTGCAACATCACATCAACATGGTTCACAGGATTGTTCAGGAGACTCTTGTTGTCTGCAGCTGATTTATTTTATTTAACCAAGCAAGTCAGTTGAGAACCATTTCACATTTACTATGGTGACCTCGGCCAGAGGCACATATAGAGACAGACAACCATTCATATCTGGAGGCAATCTAAAGTGACCAATTAACCTAGTGCATGTTTTTGGAAGGAAGCTGGAGTACCTGGAGAAAACCCATGCAGACGTGGGGAGAAACTCCATACAGATGGGCCCCGCCACCCAGCGTTGGGGTTGAACCCAGGACCTTCTAGCTGCGAGGCACAAGTGCTACCCACTGCACTCACAATGTGTTCTTAATGACTTGCCTGGTTAAATAAATGTCAAATTAAACAAAAATTTACAGATAACAGAAGGAATATTGCACTGTGTGGTTGTGGCAGTAGATAATTTATCTTACAAATTGGACGCAGAATCATTCATCTGAATAACAATGCAATGCAAAAACGTGGATATTGTTGCTTGTGCGTGTCTGTGTGCACATGTTTGCATTCAGCTCGCCTCTCTGGGACTCTCTCGTTCACAGCTGCTTAGGTTTATCAGGGAGCTTCTCTGTTCTTTTTCTCCTCCCTGGATTCTTGAAGTGAAGCCAGTGCTGTATAACCAGAGCTAGGCCTGAGACAGTGCATTGTCTCAGGGATGAGGGAGATGTTCTTATCAGGCAATTCCAGGGGCTGTTAATGTAACTTCTTCTCTCCCTACTGCTGCTTCCCCTCTCAGAACAAAACAGTTCTATTGATGACGGTTATGTTGCATTTTGACCTTCTCGTGGCCTTTTTCCCTCTCGTGTGTAAACTTAAAAGCTCACATTTCCACTCCTGCCACAGATGACTTTGCAACTGGTCATGGCTATCACGCCTAATTCAAATGCAAACACTGGAGAAGTGTTGCACGCATGTAGTTCTTTGTTGCATGTGTACAGCCATAACTGTTTCACATGGTTGTTAAATGCATGTGTGTGGGTACAACTTGTGACATGCGTGCTCTCTGCCCCTAGACAAAGGTACAATACAGAAGGTGATTGTGCTGCCAAGTAATCAGTCCCTACATGAAGATCTGATCCTGGAGGAGCTGGAAGTGTTTAAGGTCTGCTGTCTGTTTTCTTCACTACCTCTTTTTTCATCTCTCATTTTCATCCCTTTTTTTCTGAAATCAAAGGCAGGAGGAGAGTGCTCTTGGCCTCAGCACAAAGGCCAGGGGCAGACAGGCAAAGGCAGGGTGGCATTCAGGAGATGGATGTTTTGCATAGTACAGCAGAGAGTGATGGAAAACATGCTAACATGCTGCAGGAGTCTGGTTGCTCACACGGCTGCCCCAAAGTGAACCTTCACACATGCTGTTTTAACTTGGCTGGCAGATCTCGTTCAAAAAGCTACGAGTGTGATCAACCTGTGATCAGAGCTACAGGCCACGACTCCTTTGATCTTGCACTGTACAGACTGTAGCAGCCTTTCAGTTAAAACAGTCATTTTGATTTATCCTCACAAGAACATCTGGAGGGAAAATGTGATCTAAAGTGCCTTTGTATGCGCATCTCTGATTAAGCACATACTTAAAATATAAAGATATTGGGTTAGGTATTTAGTTCTGTTTAACAGAAGTAATCGAAGATGGCTGAACTTCTTATTTTATTTTCTAGAACCAGGCTCCTGTTACAAACATGAGAATATCATCTAAAAAAGTAAGTGCCCTATCAGTTTTGTTTCATTACACTGTGTTTGATGGTTTTAATATGTTATTCACTGGCTAAATGGACTGGATGAAACAGAAATCTCTTATGAGTAAAAATGCTCCCAACGGAAGGGAAATAATAAGCTATAACCGTTTCAGTGCTTTGCCTCATTTTCCTGTCAGGCAGCCACTTATTAAGACAAACAGGGGGACTGACATTTGAACTGTTTACTTTGCAGCAACAGCTGTACGTCAGCTCAGAGTATGGGGTCTCACAGATCTCCCTGCACCGTTGCCACGCTTATGGCTCAGCTTGTGCTGACTGTTGCCTTGCCAGAGACCCCTACTGCGCCTGGGATGGACTCAGCTGCTCCCGCTTCTATCCCACCGGCAAAAGGTGCACAGAGGTTTATACTTTAAGGCCTTAGGATTTAGAATGTGCAATAATAGGTGATGTAATGTATGTGTATGTAGTACTGCAAGAATTATTTGGGAAGTGTGAAAATGTCACCAACACCTTTTATGCACTACCATATTCAAACATTTGGACACACCTTCTCTTTCAGTGTTTTTTGTTAATTTTTTGTATTCATTATTGTACATCAATACTGAAGACATCCAAAATGTGAAGAACCTATGCTCATTTCCCCCATAATGTTATTGCACCCAACAGTAATATCTTTACATTTATTTGAGCCTCGTTATCAGAGTCTTTGACCATGAAAACCTACCACTAGCATTTGGAATCACATGCATATTATTATTAATTCAAAAGTAAAAAATTATGTTTCTTTAATGGGCGTGTTTGTCAAATGTCAAATTCGTGGCCACATTACTGAATCAGCAGACTTTCCACTACAATTTGGTGTCAGTTGCAGGTCTATAGCTTTATTTTCTACCTTACAGTAGCTATTTTTCCTCAACCCCTGTAAGTATAAACATTCGGGATCACTATATCTACAATATTACCCATATCTGGATCAAACTTTGTGGTTTGATAGAATCTATTATGGTGTTATCCTATGTTTTTTGGTAAACTTTTCTGGGTGTTATTTGTGGTGTTACAAGGACAAATGTTTTATTTGGCCTTATGTCACAATGGTGAGGAACCCTTTAAAATCTTCTGGATCCAGACAATGATCCAGATCACTCCCACAGTCTAACTGATGTGGTGTTGATGCCATTTCTGACAGATCCTAAAAATTTTATCCAAATTCTTTCATAACTTTTTTGGTGACAAACATAACCTCCTTGGTATAGGTAATGAACATCAGTCAATGCGAAAAATCTCAAGAACTTTGAACGTGTTGAAAGTGCAAAAAAGTTCCATGTTGTTTAGCACTTTATTGATTTACTACATAATTTCATACATGTTCTTTCCCAATTTGAATGTCTTCAGAATTAATATACAATGTTGACAATGACAAAAATAAAGAAAAAAACACAAAAGAAAAAGACATGCCCAACCTTTTGACTGGAAGTGCATGTCAAAGTAGATATTGTTCTAAATATTATTCATGAAAGTACCTATTCAAAAGGCTAATTATCACCGCGCAGATGTTTTTGTGTCATTTGTGTACACTTGGATCTAATACATTTTTAGAATTCTACTATGGCAAGTTCTAGTATTTTACAACATGAAGAAAAAAGACCACTCGGCTGGAATCCTTCAGAGCACACTCCAGTGTAAACCCTGTCACTTATTCCACTTTTGTTGTTTCCCATTCTGTCTAGACATAACACAGACTAGTAGGTACAAGCGACAGTTTGTCTCTGAAGTAATACCTCTCTGGTGTCTTTAAGGACCAGCTGCCTCTCTCTTGAAGTCCTAGACACACAAGTCAAGTTAATTTGGTCACAGAACAAAAGCAGCATCCCTGTTTTTCTCCAGCCATGTCTGAAATTTGTTGGCTGTTTACATGCTCTTTTCCTCAAGCTGTTATATTTGAGTGAGCTGAGGGGACACACGTTTCACACATTTTTCTCTTATTGTTTTGGCGCTGACTGCTCCATTCACATTTAGATGAAAGATTCACCTACTCTAAGAGCAAAAAGCTGTATTTTTCTTTGATGTTCATACGATTTTGGTCTTTTTTAGGAGAAGCAGAAGGCAGGACATCATGCATGGAAATCCACTCACTCAGTGCAGAGGATTCAATCTAAAAGGTAATTGAAGCCCCACAGGGAATCACTGGAGAAAAAATATACCTGCTTCTGAGGTGCCCTGAGGCTGAATGAAACTTCTCTACTCTTTCAACTCATTTATTTTGATTTTAAAACCTAAATACTACACTCATAAAAAAATATGCGATAGCAGCTGTTTTCACAAAATACAGAGAATGGTAAAATTAGCATCTGAAAACAGCTTGTCTCAAAAGAATCAGGGATTTTCCTTTGAAGAGGATGAAGGTCAAAAAGAGGTGAAAAGAGAGAGGAGAGCACCTGTTCCACTATTCTGATAAAAATAAAACTTCCAATCACTTCTTTAGAGGAATGATTGTGACTGAAACATGAACTGATTGTACACGTATTATTATGACTTTTTATTTCCATTGTGTGGATAAGTCATATCATAACTTTAAAAATGTGCAACTTCCCTTCCTGTCTCAGTTGCTGCACCCATGATAGGGGGCATGGCTATGTTCCTACAACCCTATGTTCCCACATGTCTAAGTAATCCAACTATATACTGTAATAGAGAAATGTATCAAATTGGAGAAATACCTTTTGCATAATTTTGCTTCCATACATCCACCCAGACAAAAAAAAATCTTTGAAATGTAGGAACATAGAGCTTTGGGGACATAGGAATGACCCCAGATGATCACAGCCTCTGAACTGATATGTCCGTACAGGGCTCACATCAGCCCCCTGAGCTTTTCAGTGTCTGACTTCAGCTCCTCAACTGTAGCAACAGTGTGCTACATACAGTATGTGACAATTTCTGTGTTCTTTTTACCTTGGAACTCTGACGTCAGAACTGGGAGCGGCATAAACTTTGAGCTGATCATGTTGTAGATGGAAAGTCAGACAAGCATGGATGTACAGTATACCAGAAAGCTGGCTCATTCTGAACATAGACAACTTCCAAACACATGCGCACTATGTGATAACAACTGTATGTTTCATGTTGCACACACGAACAGCACAGTAACATAAAATGGATAAATAATGAGGGCTGCTTCATGAATGACATCATATGAAACAGATACACTAGAAATCAGCAGCATTCATTCTGTTCATGTGAGTTGTAGCCATATTGAATTGTAAAGTCGAGTTTGGTGGGAGTTGCTCCAACTTTCCAAGCTGAAATTCCAACTTGAATGGGCATTCCAGTTGAAAATTCTGACATCTGGATACAACTGGCATACACTGTATTTACTTGAGAAATGGTTTCACTAACCATGACCAACAAGTGACCAGCTCCCAGCATGACACAGAGTCCAACATAACAACCACACAAGCTCATGAGCATGCACAAATGTTATATTTTGTACATTTAAAGCAAGCATTAATGTGCTACATAATATGTAAGCATTCAAAATAAGTCTACATTTTAGGGACAGTAACCGCCGTCTGTAAAACACACATCTCCACCGCGGTCGCAGCTGTCTGTGTGTATTCTCATGTGCCTGTTCAGATGTGTTTGTGAGTCCAGGTACATCTACATCCTTCACAAAAATCCACCCAGTGGACTGGCAGGGTGCAGTTTAATGAGAGGAGTGGATTTGCTCCCCAGAGTGCTCCATTATTGGGAACAGTTTTCATATCTACATTAACACTAGCTTGGGGAGCAAACCATATGGCCATTACCACTAATTAGTCACAGCTCTGTCATACATCCAGCTGTGTGACGAGCCATTTTGGTGCAACAAAAATGACACCGTAAATGAGACGAAACTGAGTTGGTCTGATGCACTGAGGATTGTTTTGTTAGGCTGTAGAAACACTAGAAGTCTTGGTTCAGTTTGGCTGTGCCACAGGTGTCAGCCTAAACTCTCTGTCAACATTTCAAACTCACTGTTGGGAATTGAGACAAGCAAGCATCCATCTGTGGAGTCTATCTGTCAACGAATGACGTCTGATGTGGCTCTCTTGACTCTGTGTGTTAGCCTACAGGAACGCAGCAGAGATAATGCAGTATGGCGTGAAAAACAACACCACCTTTTTGGAGTGTGTGCCCAAGTCTCCGCAGGCCTCTATCCGCTGGCTTATTCAGAGGGATAATGACAGGAGGAAAGAGGTTAGTTTGATATTTAAGGTCAGAAGTCACCATCACAGTCTCCCTCAGCTGAAATACAGGCAATAGTGTGTATAAAAATCAACTGAATCCAAGGACACAAGGAAACCCTATTTTCAAGGATAAATATTCCATCAAACAAATATTAAGCATGTCATAGCAATCAAATGAGCAGAGATGCTTGATTAGGCCTTGTATCGCAGTGCACGCATATATTCAGCAGCTTCATAATGAATGGTGATACGGAGCACACTGGATATACAGTAGACCTTGACTAATGACTGAATTCTCTGTGGGGAAACATTTTACAAATATTTGACACCCCTTTAACAGTGGGAGCACTTTCCTAGGCTGTGACAGATTAAATAAAGCTCAGCGAGAGCAGCTACATGATAAACACACATCTTTTATGCATTAAGTTTTCACCTCTGTAGAGAAGCATCAAAGTTATGGCCGGTTTTTGCAATTTCCTCTGGAGAATACAATATGGACTGAAAATGAATCACTTTAGTTTTATGATTTGTAATAATTAGAGATTGATTTTTATGCACTCGGAGGAACGTAGCCATGTGGGTTGTTCAGAAAAGATTAAAATGATGAGGACTTCTAAATAAAGATGAATAAAATATTCCATCACAACTCTGACCATGTTTATAGTGTTGTATTTTAGAGCTTTATCACCTCCTTCCATAAAAAGTACCCTCTTTAGTTATGATTATTAACAAGAAAGAGCAACTATTACAGCGAGCCAACAAGTTTTCCACTCACCCTTTGAGCTTCGAGGCATCTGCAGTTTCAGTTATTTCACTCATTTGTTCAGTCCTTTCTATACATACTGTAAAATGGACTTTTAAATATATTTGATTTTGACTTTTTCTTTTAATCTCTGAGTGAATTCACTGTTGCAAAAGTGAATGGGGTTATGGCTATCATGATACAAATATATTGCAATAAACTATAGTTGACTGTAGGCAAAGCAATGTATTGCAATTATTGTAGGAAAACTCATGTATACAGAACAGCTTATGAAGTCTAAGCAAAACAAAAGTTTAGTCAAATGCTTTTAGTCATTTTTTAAACAAAATACAGAATGATGTTTCTGCCAACATTTTTCCATTAATTCAAAGCTTTTGAGAATTAAAACAATATTCGGTGGTATATTGTGATTTGTCTGTCTCGCTCAGGACGGCACGATTTGATGAAAAGGTCAAATTGAGGTTATTGTGGGTAAAATTCAGTTATCAGGGAAATTTGATCAAGGAAAATGTACTACTCTTTTAGGAAATTTACGTCAAATATTAAAAAATAATTAAACATTTTACATTGTACCTTTCACTATGCATTTAAATCAAAATATCACTAGACAGAGGTTGAATTTCAGATTTTTGCAAATAGATTACCCTAAATCCTTCTTAACATGAACCTTTGCACCCAGATTAACCGTGTGATAACAACTGCAATTTGTCCCAACTACAGGTGAAACTAGGTGACCGTGTTCTTTCCACTGAGCTTGGGCTCCTCATCCGCTCCGTCCAGTTGTCTGACCAGGGCCTTTACTACTGCCTAACCACAGAGAATGGCTTCAAACGTACCGTAGCCAAGATCCGCCTGCATGTGCTCAGCCAGGCCATGGTGAGCATGCTGACAGACAAGCAACAGTCACCATGGGCGTGGGCCAGCTCTTTACACCCAAAGGTCCTCCTGGCAGCTTTCAGCCCTGCAGAGAGCTTGGCTGTGCAGCAGTACTGCAAAGAGAGGAAGGAGCTCCAGAGCCTCCAGCAGAGGCAGCAGCAGCAGCCGCCTCCACCACCTGGACCTCTTAGAGGAGACCTTGCCAAACTGAAACCCTTACTGGACCGCAGGAAGAGTCGCAACCGCCGTAATCACCTCCCAGAAGTCTGACAGAGAGGCTGGCAACAGATACGCACATATAACACTGTTTCAATATCCTACCAAGCAGCTATACATCCCCAATTCTCAACTCTCACCTCCAAGTGCAGAGCTGCACCCAGGATGTACAGTGAGGTGAGGAGGTGGGTCTGAGGAGTTACTCTCTTATTTCTCTGCACAGGCACACACAAGCCATAGCTGTTTGAATCACTCCACAGACTGTATATGTGTTGAGAGTGTCACTGACAAAATGTGGCCTCAGCTTCTGACACCCAGAGATGCCACTATGGACAATGCTGTTATGTTTTAAACATCACTGTGGAACCTGTTAGATACTGGCTTGTAGTGTATCTGTTGAAAAAAGAAGAAGTTAATTTTCAATAAATATAGGTGGTTGAAAAGGGATAAATGCCACACAAATGCATGTTCGTCAGTGAGCACCCTCTCTCTGTGCCAGTATTAGCAGTATTTTAGTAAACTCATCCTTGTATACCTTCTTTTTAACTAACAAAAATGTCAGTCTTGTGAAATTAGACCTCTGTGAGCATGTGTAGGGTAATAAAAATGCTAGTTCATGTGGAATGTTTGTCAGACTTCAGTAGTCCAAAGTCAGACAACATACAAACTGAAACTGTAGATAAATCTGGCTCATGTCATATAATCTCTCCTATATTTATTCCTGTTCCTCAGACATACACATCAAAGAATGTGCCTCACGATATCTCAGCTGCATATTGTACCATAAGTGTTTCTTGCACAGAAGCATGTTAATAGAAATTTGTCATAATGTAGACGCCTCTAAATCCTTGTCTGGATTAGACTAGAGAAACCAAACGTACAGATGTACACATTTTAGTTTTTGTGAATTGTGTAATTTTTTCATCATAACTTGTTTGGATTCTCATTCTCCACTTTCAGGTGGGTAAATAATACAGTACTAGTTAAACCAATAGATGTTTGTGAATAGGCTACTTTTTCAGAAGCAAATGTAGATAGAGATGACTTGTTGCTTGTGTACAGGTTTTTCATGCATTTAATTTAATGTTGTTCTGTTTCGTGAAAGTGTGTGTCTTCATTGTGTACGTAATTTCATCAAATTTTGTTATATATATATATTTATATATCTATATATGTATAGATATATATATATATATATATATATAGACTCCATGTAGATCTCTACTCCATGTGTAATAAAACTATGTGACCAGCATCAGGTCCTTTGAATTAATGTAATTTCAGTGTTATGAAAAAAATGTATTTGTATTTATTAATGTATTCATAGCCTGAATAAATTGGTTCATTTGAATTTTGCATTAAGACGCAATCACAGAAATTACTGTCCCACTACTTTTTTATTTGTATACTGTAATTTCTCAAAATGAAAACTGTCACTTGTGGCCAGTACAGTACATTCTTCCTGCCTAATAGGCATAATCATGTTATATAATATGTTATACATCTTATTACACTGCTTTCACATGAGGACATATTGACAATCTGCAAAAACGTGACTTTAATAATACACTAGTTGAAGCAGGTTCAGGCTTTAAACAAATATTCATTATGCTTATCTGTAACACTCTGAGGTTCAAGGCTCTGGGGAAAGAACTATGTCCTTTGTGCTTTAATCTCAGTGAAACACTTCCTTGTATGCGTGAAACGAAGGAATCACAGCCAGCAGTAAAATCCAAGAAACCCAGGAGGCTGCAGCGGGTCATTTAAAAGCTATAAAACTGAAGAGAGGCTTCCTGCTGGGCAGAAATACTGCTTTCTCACCAAACAAACCAAAGTACCACTCATGAGTACAGTATAATCATCCCCTGTACTATTTTTATTGGTTTTTGATATGTGGGCCACTCAAGGTAAAGTGGAAACAGAATAATTCTGCTTCAGCACAATGTACTGGTCTGTGTCTGTGGTGGGACAATCTCAGCTGTGTTTTAGGTTCATGGGGTTGTGAAGTAGGTTGGATTGACTGATGTAATCCAGGTAAAATTCAACAGAAAGCAAAGGATACGCAAGAGCAAAGTTGTGCTTTTTTTATCTGTAGACACAGTCGAGTGTATGAACATCTGTGCAATTTTAATTCATTTGTATATTGTACACTTATTCCATAATATGTCGGACAAACCTATTTTTCTCTGAGCAAAAAGCTTAATGATAAATAATCTGACAGATAAGAGAAGCCATCTCTACCTGCTCTTCATTTGCATCTAAATCCCTGATTAGGTTTGAACGTTACAGTGATGACTGTAGATAAAATAATACCTCGCAAAGCAATTAAGCTCTTGAGCTTTACAAAAAAAAATCACAGTATCCCCCCTAGACATTACAAATAACACTGAAATTACAAAAAAGTGCAAGTCTCTATCAAAAGGTCTGATGTTCCATAGCAGCTTAAATGCACTCTGTTCCACAGCTAACACACAACAGCCACATCCACGTGATTATGCTACCATTTTGCGTTGGTTATTGTTCCTCCACTCCACACAGTATAAGATTAAACACAGGATGAAGATGGCCAAACCGGTGCCCAGCAGCACCTGCTGTACCGTCTCCAACAGCTGGATCCGGGAGACGAGCTCCTTCTTAAACATGTCGGCTGTTTCATCATCCAACACGGCTGTCTGGTTACACATGTGGAGAAGAGGAACTGGTTATACAACTTCCTGACCTGAGAGACATTCTGAATACAAAGCTTTACCTTTTGTCTTACCTCATTCAGCCAAACAATGGGGAATATTGTATAATCCTTGACTTTCTTCAGCACCCTGTGAGGAAAGAGTTCATTACTTGACATTCAGTGACTGTTTCAGTGTCAGATATTCTTTAAAAGTTCAGACAAAACTTACGTGATGAACTTTGATGGTCCATACATCATATTCACTTGTATTCTCTTGGCAAATCTCAGAGTAAACCCTGTTGTCTGGTGGAAAAATACCAAAGAAAAAAGTTACCATCGAAGCTGCTGCCCCTCGAAAAGGAGAAGCACACCTCTACTTTTTCTCTTTATTCTTCCAAGCATGTGTGTTCCTGCTCAAGGGAAAAACAAAAACTCATTCTTTACAAATATATTTTATTCATGCAGTTTTTTATCTCTCTTTTTTTGCTCTCATTTGGTATTCTACTTCTTATCAGGATTCTTCCTGGTATTGTATTTTTTACTTGTTTTTTCAAATTTATTTACTGTAGACAGTACTTTGATGACATTTTACAGCAGCCCAAGTGCTGGTTTTCATGTGTTGACACAGCTTCAAATGTATCGAAAACAAATCAAGAAAATAAAAAACAGCTCCCGTAAAGAATAATGAATCTTACAGGTTCCACATCTAGGAAGGTCATATGATCCTCCTCATTGGGGTTGAGGCCGAGCACATTCTTTCTCAGTGAGGGACTGCCATAAAGGAAGTGCGGCAATGAGATGTAGACAGTCTTTCCTATTCAGACAGCAAGGACAGTGACAATTCCAAATTCTAAGATGCTGACCAGAATGAAATGAAACCAAATCAAAGTTATGAAAAGCTTGATATTAAAATCAAAACTGACCACCCCGACAGGAGGTGGTGTCCAGTACTCCAGCCATGGTGCAGTTCTTCGTGACCTTTGTATCTGTACAATAGCAGTGGTTGTCTGGGTTGTCCACAGGGGCGGCCAGAGTAGATGGCAGGAGGGTGTATCGGTACACATCAATGCCTTTCAGATTCAAGCTCTCAGAAAAGCTTGCAGACACCGATCTGAAAATAAAACACCACAGAAGTCAGTGTAGTGAGTTTTCTACCACTGACTTGACCTGACCAGTGCTCTGTAGCCCACTCGAGCTTCTTCAAGTATGAAGAGTTTGGCGCTGTAAAGCTCTGACCTCTAGTGGTCACTAAGAGGAAAGGTGTTCAAAGAGCTGCTGTTACTCCTGTGTGTTGATAATGCATTTAAAATGAACAACACCCAGGCTGCTTTACATTTCTCCGAAGCAAAACTCATCACCTGCAGATGTCTGATGAGAAGAAATAGAGAGGCTTCTTTTTATCCACAAAAGGGGGGAAGGAAGAAGCATCTAAAAAGAGGAAAGGGAGGAGAAAAATCAAAGATGCCTCGTAAATTGGGAATGGAAATTTTTAAGCATTTTGTTAATAACAATCTGAATGTTTTATGACGACAATACACAGCAAACATTGAGAGTCACCTGTGCCATTGATCATGTCACAGTACTTGTCTTTCCAAAAAGGTAAGCTCCTGTTGGACAAAATTAAACTCATCAGAAAGAAAAACAGCCAAATTATGACATTTTTAAACAAAACAGAGTTGTTACTATAAGATCTCCCCAGCTAAATCCATCCGAAATCACAAATCCAGACACACTATGATTTTACTCATAAATCTCACCTCTCTCCTTTCCACCTGTCAATTATTCCCACTTTTGAGATGTCATCCTTGCCAGAATAGACATTGTAGAGGCCATCATCGCTACCATTGTACTGAAGAAAATAAATGAATAACATTATGTTGATTTAATAATGTGACAGAGGAAAATGATGCCTGCTTTGTATTGTGTTTAAGTATAAGGCTACAAAGTCAGTGTTTGTACTTACAGGGGTAAACAGGCCCAAAGTTTTTTTTACCATGGGGTCTGCGTAACCCCACAGTATTTCCTTGACTGTACGGTACTGAAACAAAGAGGAGTTGCTTGACTTGATCAGACTCTCCACTATAAAGTGTAGCTCTGGAGCAACTATGGAATAAGCTCCCTGGAAGAAACAAAAACATTCGGGTTTGTAAATTAAAGCATGTTCTTCATTAGTAACAGTGTCATTATGAATAGCAACAGTGGTGTTTCATCAAATGCAAAAGTGCTTCAAGTGCACCATTGTCTTGAGATAAACCAGAGAATAAAGTACTTTTTTATGACAAGGATACAGCATAATTACCCACAGGCGGAGACTCTGCTTGAAACTGCTTACACTCCTCTTTAGACTTATCAAACTCAGAAGATACATCAACAAACAAAAACTGTCTGTATGGGAATGTGATTTATGACATAATATGACAATGTGGCCCAAAAGGTGACAAAGTTGTGAGCTGTCAGCAAAATTATCAACTGGAGACCAAAACTCAGCTTGATTTGCCATAATTTGATTTTGGCTAACAGAGTTAACGATTAACAGTGAAGCTGAATGGGAAGTGCTTAGTTAAGTCAGAATCACCACACACTCACTTACAGCCACAGCCAAGTTAAGAGAGATGACTTTGTCTTCCTCTGACCCCACTGACTTCGATGGTTCAAAGATGGCACCATATGGCAGCCGGAAGGCGACAGTTTGATTGGGGTAGAATGTGATGTTGTCCTTGGGAAGGTATCTTGTCCTTTGTAAGAGGAGAAATGGAGATACTGTACATTAAACAGTACACCTCATGTGTGTGAAAATGATTTCCAAGGCTGCAACGCATATTCGATGTGGATTAAATGATTGTAAAGAGGTAAACACATCAAGCTTACCTGTATGTGTATGGTCCTTTTTCTATTACCACTGGAGTTGCCCCATACTGCAGGATCTCAATGGGGTTTTTCACCTCAAAGAACCAGAACTGCCTGTAAACCTTTGCCCCTGTGGAAATCCAGTTGTCATAAGCTGTCGTTCCGGGCTCAATGACGGCTTCCTAAACCCCGCAGACACACACAGACAGTCTATTTTTAACATGTCTCAAGACTGCCAGCAGGCCAACTGCTACTGCTACATGAAAAGGTGGATGCTGTATTATATGTAAAGAGAAATTATCTACATGATCTAAAAGTGGCAGATGCTAATTTTCCGCGGCTGATCTTGTAGATGAAAACATGGCATACTTGTTTTTCTGCACAGCCTCTTGTTTACCAGTTATTGCTGCTTTCCAAAACGCATGCCTGTTTCTCCGGGTTCACCTTGATCTCCACACAGACATTCACACTCTCTCACTCCCTTTCCTCCAACACAGGGTGAAACTGAGCACCATACCTTCTTCACTGTCCCCTCAATGACGATGTTCCCCAGTGGGATAAGAACACCTCCTAGGATGGCTAAAACAGCCCCAAACACAGCTCCTGATATCAGCCCACACCTTCTGTTACAGCAGCCCATGGTGGTGTGTGTTTCCTTCCCTCCGTCCGACCGTCCGTCTGCCTGCCTGGCAGCCTGTTCTCCTTCTGTCTCTCTGTTCGTGGTGTGTGTGTGCTAGTATGTGCAGCTCATCTATGTTTGTGTCCCGGCAGCAGCAGCACAGGCAGGCTGTACCATCAGTGGAGCTGTCAGATCTGCTGAGGCCAGTGTAAAGGTACACACACCTCTGGAATTGGCCTAGGGATTTCCTTGAGTTATATAATGGCATGGTGGGTCTAAGGTGCAACTAAAAGGTGCCTCTGTGTATCAGTAAGCACTATCTGACCAGGTGATAACAGCCACAGCCAGCGTTGGCAAAATGTTTCATCCTGGGTTACTATCAGTTGAAGGACTGCGTTCAATGAATTTCATTTCTGCAGTTACAGGGATAGTATTTTGCTTTTATCTTATAAAGTTGTATCTATAGGAGTGTGATAACCCAATGGAAAAATCTTTATTTTCCATTATAGGATATGAGGTATTACATCTAGATTAAAGCAGCTTTATCGATACTTTCCCTTGTTTTGCTTACCTATTATACTAACTATGCACATTTATCTAGCTATTGCCATTTCTTGTTTCATTCAGGAAAACTTACCAGCAGCAGAAACAGAAACAATATAAATGATGAGGCATGTGCTCACTGCACCCAGACAGTTTAAAGGCTTATCTGTAATTATAGTTGTTTCATGTCAGATGTTCTAATGAATTGCTCTTTATCTCTCTTACAGACATTTCTCCACACTTATCTTGATTTGTCATAGTCATATCACATGTTTCAACACATGGGGCAAGGAACACTGATTGTGCATGTCTTTTGTTAAAAGTTAAAGCAGCTCTCATATGTTGAACCTAATTATTACTAGATTGTTTTGTGTTGCTTTTTTGAATCCTCTTGTTTGCACTCTGTGCACTGGCTCATTTTTTTATTAAAAACTCTAATATCATGGTATGATTCACAGCATTACAGTCTTTCACAGTTACCTTGTGTCGATTTGCAAAAAAAAAAGGATTCATATTAGACTAGATGTGACTTATGAAGTGTGCAGTGCTATAAGAATGGATTGATTGCAGCTTATGAATGGACTGTACAGCAGCTCTGTGAGGAATGATATGACCACTGGAGGGCAGCACAGTCATTCCCTCACCTTTCATGCATGTCCAGAAAAGGCTTCCTCATGGTCCATCCCTCATTCAGTGACAGAAGCAAACTTCTCGTGTGTCTATTATGCTGGATTTACATTCACCGAGTTAACTGAATGTAAATCCAGCATCAACATTTGAACTACATTTCAGCTTATGCCGGCAAAGACTTAGTTTGACTGTCAGCCGCTAAGTGCGTTGTCTTTTATAAACCCATGTTTAAAGATATTTTTAATGAAAAAAAAAATTGTTTGGCCATCTTTTGAATCCATATGAATTTAGCTTTGAGGCATTACTGACTGAGGTTTTTAATAATAAGTGGGTATATGTAGTTGGTTTATACAGTATTTCCTAAACTGTGACAAAAGGCATGCTTATGTATCAGTTTTAAATTTAATTTTACATTTAGTTATCATTTTAAGCTGATGCAGTTCTTGTGGGATGTCTAAAAATGATTTAAAAAACACATTAACTAAATACTTCTAATGAATGAAGACTACTGTTGACTTTCATATTATATTGTATATTTGTCACAAATTAATTCTGCATACCTACTGATTAAAATGCATGAAATTCACATTATTGTACAGGAAAAACTGCAAAATACTGCATAAATTATAAACATAGAGCATGGTGCTTTTTAGTCACTGTGTAATATTTGTATTAGAGATACAGTGACATTACCTTTCTTGCCCAGAGGACACGCCCTGTGTCTCTTAGCCCAGGATGGCAGACAGAAAACACTGACCTGCACAGGATTACAATGGAAAGGTCAAGATTAGCTGCAAATTTACATACTCCCCAAATCAAAATGGCACAGAGGCGAAGGGGGAGGAAATGTACAACTCCTGCGGAGATTTATGCATGACTTTTAAAGCTACCAACCTTTAAACTCAGAATGAGTATCAAACTTTGTCCAGTAGATTAAAATATTGAATAATAAACAAGTCTTGTAAGGCAATAAGGATGGTCAGTGTGGACGTTGTGAAATCTCGACTACATATTAGAGGCTAATCTAGTGCTTGGACGAGGTTCGTGTTAAACAGGGGGCTAAAAATCTGAAATAACTAGCTGTACGTGGGTTTTAATTTCATGTTTTAATGCTAACCAGGCAATAGTAAAAATTAGAAGAAATGTGAGACAGAAGATGAGTTTTATTATTTGAAAAGTAGCTTATATTTACGGAGTATAGCGACAGTTGGCAAGTTTTAAATGCGTCCCGCTGTAAACAAAGTATTTCCGGTTTGCGTGTCAACCTTCAAAATAAAAGCATTAACATTGGCGCCAAGGGGCAATGACCGGGGCTGTTCAGTGAGGCCGATGCGGAAGTAACTTTAAGTTGTAATACCACCGTTTGGCCGCTGGGGAACCGATCATCTGGCTCCGAGAAGCTTTATTCCCATAGAGATACATTGGACTTCTATCTGAAAATACTAAGCAAAATATTTTTTTTTCCATCTGTCATCCTGGTTTCAAATGTTTTATTTGGATCCTCTTATAAGTAATGTGATGGTTCATTTTTAACTTTTTGCTTAAGATGACATATTATAGGGAATAATCCAACAAATCACTGCTGAGCTGGGGTTTGTTTGGCATGTCACTATAGCAACGGCTCGCTAATGAAGTCAGACCGACTCCGACCTTTGTATCTTTTATTTATTCAATATGTTCATAATTTTACCTGAGATATATTCAACTGTAGCTGTGGGTAAGTGTTTACACTAACAACACCATAATATGACTTTGTTTAACACTGTCTGTGAAGTTTTACCACGTCAGTAAGCTAGCAGCTAATATTCGCTTCCCATGAGTCCCCTGGCAAGAATGCTTCTTTAGCCTTGCTGTCGTTCATCCAAATATGGTTACATCCTGTTTTTGGCTCCAACAGGCCAGAGCAGTAGAGAAAACAGAGTGGCGACGATAGGGGGGGGGGAGTGTCACCAAACATGTCCGAAAAAGGCGCTCCTCCCCCGGATAAACAAGCTCTAGCATGCATGTGTGTGAATCAAATACAATTCCGCTGGAGGGTAGAGGTAGACGGGCACAGCAGGGGGTGAAGGTGGGGGGGCTGCCCATAGACAAGGCTCCGTTCTCGGATACGAGCCATCCCGAGCATCCCCTGTACGGTCCACTTTGAAAAATGTGAAAATATTTCAAAGTGTCCCTTGAAGGGGAAGGGAAACAGTTAAAACTTTATATGTGTGTGGTTTACTTTGATATTTACCATGCAATATCACACTCACTCCCATAGAGAAGTGGTTTGTTTGGAACTACTGAGGTCTACATGAACCACGTGACAGCCCTAGCGGTGACATCAAGGGGTGTCGTAACGCTGTCTCTCTCTCCCTCTCTCTCTCTCTCTCTCTGGCTCTCCAACATGCCGGCCAGGAAGTGACAACCCGATTGGCCTCAAAACGGGTGACGCCACGGCCACTTTGTCCAGTAATATATACAGTCTATGATTGGAGCACATCAAATCAAAACTTGGCTTTAAAATTGAGAATATGAAAATACTACGAAGGTTACCTTTAGACTATTTTGGAAGATTAAATAACCCACATGTATGGCTTTCTTATTTACGCCGTACTCAAAT
The DNA here is from genome assembly GCA_029823295.1 of Pseudamia nigra. NCBI lineage: Eukaryota > Metazoa > Chordata > Actinopteri > Kurtiformes > Apogonidae > Pseudamia > Pseudamia nigra. Next base: position 19,467 of record JAQQAE010001891.1, read on the forward strand.
TAACAAAAAAATCACATACTAAATGAGAAGCAAAATGGATAGCAATGAAAAAAATACATGATAATTTTTTTTAAATGATGGAAAATTATGAAATGAAATTATAATTTGTTTATTTTCTTGATCAGTTTATTTTGTTTGCTTTTTCATTTTCTCACTTTGTTCATTTTGCAGTTTTTCATAATTGTATTTGTTTTGTTTTGTTCATTTTTGTTAAGATTCTTTCTTATCTTGTTCATATTTTTTGTCATTTTTGACCATTTTTGTCAATTTCTCTGATTACTTTTGGCTAAATGTTTACACTAAGCACCACAATATGACTGATGTTGTGAAGCATGACTTGATGAGGTTTTACTGAGTCAGTAGTTATTGTTTAGCATTGACTTACTCAAAAGACCCCAAACACACTTCACCCATATATGATCACATCTTGCTTTTGGCTCCAAAATACGGTCCACAAAGTGTTACCTCAATCGACCTCAAAATGGTAGTTCATGGATATTCTGTCCATATACGTTCTATTCCCTAAATAAAGCACTTTTCATTAAAAATGTCCTCAAAAGAAATTGCCTGGTGTATCAGCAGGCATTGAATGAATTTTGTATTGGAATGTCATAAATCATAAAAATCTAAATGACTTGTTTTTTTTTCTGAGCTCCATCTTTTTGTATGGATTTCTCGTTCATTTTACACAGCTTTTATCTCACATCACAAAGACCTTATCAACCTCAAAATACTGTAGAAGGATGTTCAGCGTGAGTCCTTGAATATAAGTCATGTTGTGATACTTCGTCATTATGCTGACACTGAGGCTTTTATTGTGAAAAGCCTGTGCGGATGTGCGCAGCGCCGCTGCCTGTGAAGCCACAGCTGCTCAGTCTCAGCTCGAAGCCGCGCAGACAATACGAGCCGCAACGGATGGAGGCGAACGGGTGCGAGAACCAGCATCAAGGATCTGTTTGGGCATCAGAATAGCTTTTCATTGGATGTAGCGAGGAATTCGATTGGAAAATATTCGAGCGGGCAGACGAAACGACCCCTTAAGCCAAAAAAACTATCCGCTTCCCCCTTTTTTTCCGAGTACATCGACTGCCTGTCATTTCAGAAAGGGCGTGTGTGCGGGGTGAAGGCAGCGTTCACCGTTTCATGAGGGTGTTGTATGCATGGTTTTTTAGAGTATTTTCACACCATCTGGGTCTGAGAGACACTGTCGAGGATGGGATGCACACTGAGCACGGAGGACAAGGCGGCGGTGGAGCGCAGTAAAATGATCGACAGGAATCTGCGGGACGACGGGGAGAAGGCGGCCAGGGAGGTCAAGCTGCTGCTGCTCGGTAAGGAGGAGGAAGAGGAAGATGAAGGCAGACTCGGGTGGTGGACGAACTTCGTTAGCTGAGAGGACACAGGGGAGCCCACCCTACCCTAGAAACCACACCAGTCCCTGTTATTTAGTGCTGCTTACTTGTGTGTGTGTGTAGTGGTGTCATTTATGAACTGTTACAGAGTTTCAATTCTGCATCGATGCCACACTCCCCTTCTCTGCTGGCTTTATGTAACTGTCACCTCTGGTCCCTGAATGCAACGCGGTGCTATTTCCCAAAGAAAAATGCGAAGTACAGACTGTCACTAGGGAGTATATTAGGAATGTAGTACAGAAGAATGTGTGGTTTAGACTTTAGTGCGGTTTGGTTCAGTCAGACTGAGATACCTTGCAAGTTTTTATCTTTTTTTTCCCCCTGCACATTGGAATTACATCCATTCAGCCGCCTTTAGCCCATTTGTATCGACTAAATCCTTTTAACAATGGCACATTTCCTCATGTCTAGTCTAGTGCAATGCAGTGAAAATAGGCCTATGGCTGATTAGGGGCCCAGGCCTACTGTGTGTGACTGTAAACTTTGTTGAGTGCAGTCATTCTAATGTGCATGAAGGCTCATTTCTTACATTTTACATGTCAATTTAAGCCTGCCGGAGAGGAAAATTGATTTCTGTCTACAAATTTTGTTATCCTTTTTAACTTTAAGAGTTTCTGCGTGGTTTGAAAAAGATATTGTGCAATGTCAGTCGAAATTACAAGTACCGGTAGGAATAATCTGATTTAGTTTAAATATGGCCAGAAAATAGTACACATTGTCAGTAATTTGGAAAAACTAAGCAACTAATGACATAGCATGACACCCTCTGTTAAAGATTTGGTAACCTGCTCTCACCTTTAATCTATTAAGCATATTTGTCATTTCCTAGCATTCCCAACAACTGTGTGCATAATACTGAAAGTTGTTTGTATCTAGAAGCCAACCATGTGTGCATTATTGACATGACTTATTTGTGGGGAAACTCTTGGTATGCTTATAAATAGAGACCATGGGTGAAAAACTTTTCCATCAATCCCTACGGTGACTAGCTTTGGGGAATGTTGACATGCACACATGGTATGTGGGTTACCAGGACACACACTCTGAATGCAACACTAAAGCAGGCAAACACCCGACCAAAAGTGCAGAATAAGAGCTTATAGCGACTTGAGTGGATTGAAAGCGATGCAGTTCGAATATACATTATTTAGATAGGTATATTTACAGAATTCATTGAGCTCTCTGTTTATTTGAACAAAATAAGCTGTTGTTTGGGACACACATGACTAACAGGGTGTTATTAGTGACATTTTGTTTCAACAAGCATGTGTGTATTTTCTTGTCAAATGTAGACTGCATTCCTTAGGTGCTTGGAGGCCAGATGGGACTTGCTGATTAAAAGTGAGCAAGTTAGGTCAAGTTTCTGCTATGCTGCTGTTGGTTCACACATGTTTTTTTCTTTCTTTCTTTTTTCCTGTCTTCTGACATACACTCTTGCATTGCTTGAAGCATTGTATGTTTTCAGTAGTTGTTTTTGTGATAGTCCTGAGTCAGGTTATGTGCCCCCACACACGGCTGTTATGGCACCATTTTCTGCCATTTGTGTTGGATCCACTCAGCGTGGTAGCCAGGTAACACACTCCGCTTCTGAAGTGACACACAGGCAGTCCGAGACGCCAGGAGAAAGGACCAGAGGGCCAGAAAGATGAGAACACTGTTAATGACTGAAGCATTAAATATGAAAAAGCTCTGCTGCAGTGGCGAAGCACAGGCCCGAGTCAGGAGGTTGACTTGTTTACCCTGCCAATAAACATTAAAAAGATGTTTCAGAGGATGCTGATTTGAAAGCACCTGTTTGGCAGTTTTACTATTTACTGTTCCCTACACACACCCTGTCAACTAAGATAAAAAGTCAACAAAACATGTAGTGTCAGAGTAGAAGGCTGGCAGCGATGAAAAGATGTGTTGAATGTTGTTAGAAGATATCATTTCTGCATCTCACAGAGGTGAACCCAGCAAAATTGTGCATATTTGTGTCCCAAACCTCTGGTGATGTGGTGAATGGCAGGTTTACTGTATGTTGTGACCATCTGGTCCTCACTGGTCCGTGTGAGCTGTCTGTCACTGGTATGAAGGTTGATGTAAAGGCCTCATTTTGAATGAAAATGATTTGAATGCTTTCACGCCTGTGATCATTTCAAGCAAACCAGGTGTTAGGCTGAAGTGTCTCATGTAGAAAAGGATGATGTTCTACTTTTCCTGAGAATCTGGCATATTTCTCATTTAACTTTTAGTTTTTATTTAATTCTCATTTTATATTCCCTGGGATCCATTTATGATACTATTCAATATTTGCTAAAATAGATTACAATCTCCTAAGTCTAATTAGTTTTTCTAGAGTCGTCATAGAACTGTGGGAAGATCTTTATTAATAATCCTTCGTCCAGGCCTTTCTTTTGTCATTTCCCACATTTTTAAAATATGTCACCACCTCTGCCAAGTGCAGTGCAGCGTAACGGAGTTACCCATCTTTAAGACAGCCCCGCTGCCACACGCACAATAAACATGGACAGTCAAATGAAAGTAGTTACAGTGTTTGCATTCCTTTATTGCTGTAATCATATTTAGACATCTCTGTGAAGAGTTCAGTTGGTGCCAGTGTGTGTGGGAAAGAGTCGTTTAGCTATCGATCTGTTATTTGGCAGATCGATCTCAGTGATTTAGAGTGGTCATTCCCCTTGGTGGGTACTACCGCTGTGAGGCTACTGGAATCCTTCATGAATGACTCATACTTAAATCCTTCAGAGGGACATGGAAAGAAAGGAAAAAGGGAAATTGAGTGGTGTGAGAGAATAATTTATGAATCAAGAAGGGTAAATTACTGTAGGAGACATAAAGAGTACAAGAGGAAGATGAATTTGTGCATCAGAATAAAATTGAAAAACTTAGGGCGTACTCACACTGGCAGTTCGTTCCGCGCCTGGGCGCGTTTCACACCTTTAGCGCGGATCATTTTAGTA
>JAQQAE010001892.1:0-23837 GCA_029823295.1 Pseudamia nigra
CCCCCGTCTTTCCCCCCATTGGCCTCATCAGGCCTGCGTTACACACGAAGCCAGACTTCAGTTGGGATTTTAATTGGCCCTCCACAATCAACAGCAGAGCTCCTCAAGGATGTGTTCGCTGCACAGCCAGGCAACACTCAAGGACCAGCGCTGGGTTTTGAAGTGGCCTCATGCAGAGTTTTGGAAACCACTCTGAGAGCGCAGACTTTGAAAAATAGATAAGAGCCACAGGGTATAGGGTTTTATGTATCTTATATCCATGTGCTGTTGCACCATATCTATCTATGGTAAGAAAATTACTTTTCCGTGTGTGGGTGTTGCTTCATATAAACATGATATGTGATGATTTGTGTTTGTATACGTAGAGGGATGGTCCAGTGATAGCGGTATAGGTAAGGCAATGGGGAATGGATCACCAGGGAGTGATCTCTGAAGGGGAAAAGATAATACTAGAAGTAATGTGTGAGTGTGCAGTCTGTACTGCTGCTGCTGTTTGTGAAGATGCACATCTCTGGTCTTAGTGGGAGACTCACCTGGGGCCTCGATAAGCTGTTTGTAGATTCCCAGGAACGCAGACTCGGCCTCCTTACTGCGCTTGTTCAGAGCAACCACCTGCAGGGGACGAGATGCCGTTAAGGTAAACATCAACTCAGATTACCCAAGCACACGTCTAAGTCACAGTATGGAGCATATTTATATTTGATCCAATAGATTAATGATTATGCAGTGCAGAGAATATTTACATTTAGGTTGCACCAACAAATATTAATATATTCCTTAATTGCAAGTTAGTTCAAACTGGTGATTCAAGGCTGGGTTTAAAACAAGTCGATCCAGATTTGACCTATTAAATTTCAGCTGTTTTGTATTCTTGTACAAAGCTATGCATTTTTGTTAGCTAAATAGTCAGGCTGAGTGTGGTGATTCACCACAGAAACTAATTTCTTAATGGAGGAGTGTGTCCAAATGATAAAACAGTCTGCCCCTTTAACGTTCTCAAAAGAAAAGCAGCCACTTTAAATGTCGAACCTCCCTAGGCGTAAGTTTAAAGTTAATCCTGGCTGACATTTTAAGGTTTTGGTGAAAAAGAATCAAATTTAATCTTGGATAAAAAGAGGTTTAGATGTGTGTTTTTCAAAATTTTGTGCAACAAAACTGAAACCACAACTCCATCTGGTTAAAGTTAATCCATGTTGGTGCAGCCCACGTTTACAGTGACTGATTCAGTGTGAATCAATAATAGAGGTTAAAATCCTGCGGAAAAATAAGATAAACTTTCCTGCATATTTCCAGTACAGATGTTTCACAACACTGTTTATAACTAATTCAAAGCCTGTGTTTGTGCATGAACAATGTGTGAAATGTATAAACTCTGTTACCGGCCCTGTTTGACTGCCAAGCTGCTGCATGTTGTGAGGTGACATTTGGCCTGTTAAATGTATTTGCAGGCGTGCGTGAGGGTGCTCGCCAGTGACAGTGGCCTCCATCACCAGCAGCACTGGGCACCTGCTATCCTCAGCTCGACGGGTGATGCAAACCAATTAACGATTCATTAGGAGGGACAAAGAAAGCGAATTAGCCACCACCTGGCCCCATGGAGAGGGCACCTGCACTAGTGGATATGTGGGTTACACTACCCGGGCTCCCGCTAAGACCTCGGGCCTGTTTGTAAGTCAGAGGACGCGCAGAGGCCCCCCGCACGACGTCCTCTGCTCTGCAACCGTAAATCAGATCAGGCTCGTCTGAATGACCCCCCACTCCGAGAGCAGACGGAATTCAAATTATTGTCATCTATTGTCTGCATCTTTTCTGTCACCGTTGATTACAGTTTCCGTCGTGGCAGCTCGATGGAGTCCACAGCGGAGGGTCAAGTGCGTTGTATGGCTGCGCCAGGCTGCTTCAACCGTATGAATGCACTTCAAAAACATTCACTTCGCGCAGGCTGAAAACACTTATGAGAATGGTGGTGGTTGTGGCTGTGTGTTGGGGCTGTTTAGTGGGGTTATAAATAAGGTGTGTGGAAAACAGCGAGGGACGGAGAGCCTTTGATTTACTGGAAATGGCTGGTGTCGTCCCCGGGGAGGCATAACGACAGCATCATGTTTAAAGAAATATCATAAAGATCAAGCAAATCCCCCCATCACTCCCACTTGGAGCAGCTCAGAGGAGTTCATGGAAAATGGAAAAGGCTGGAGCCCAATCAATACAGATGCAATAGTCTGCAGCTCTCAGCCAGCTCCCTGCTACACTATGCTGTTGTTTCACTCAGCTATACCCCAATTTAACACACACACACACACACACACAGAACAGCCTCCCATGCACTCTCTTCCCTTTTCCTTTCAGGACATGATGTTAATGTTAGCGTGCTGGTGCTCAAACGGTGAAAATGTGTCAAGCAAACAGGCGCCGTAAACAGTGGTTCCAGCTTTAAGTGTGTGTCAGGAGTACATCAGCAGCTCATGTTGGTTCATGTAAGGTCTGCCTCATCCCCACCGATGAGACTGTTTTTATGTTTGCTATATTTCAAAGAGAGAGGAAGCAGATTTGTGACCCAAAGCTTTTCGGAATCACTGTGGACAGAGCTCGACTCCAGCAGCACTAGATGAACTACTAGCTTATGTCTGAACTACAAAGGCCGTACAGCGGGCGCGCTGAACCTACTGCTCATCCCTGGCAGAGAACTGGCCAGGCTGGCTTCCTCTGAATCTAAACATCAAATGAGGCTTCACACTTTGTGCTACTGTATGACTTTAGCGTTTTAAAGGGTTAACTCTCATCTTAAGCAATGTTTTAAAATGACACTAATGTACCAAGGCTGTAGTAGACCAGAAACCTGAGCTAAAATGAGGCTACGTTTATGCTACAAGCCTCGAGCTGGGTGATTATTATCTATTGGAAAAGGCGGACATTGGTTTCACAACCCTGTGTCCGCGTCCACATGCAGTGACTATGCAACAGCTTGAAAATGAATGGACTGATTTACTTGAAACTTGGCATGTCTATTGATGACTTATATCTTACCAGTATTGAGGATAGGTGCTTAGAGCTTGGGAATTTGCAAAGCACTCTGGGACATCGCCAGCATGTTTTGTCAGGAGAATTATAGACAAACATAGAGAGAGATCGGTATTGAACAGCAAAAGAAACAAACATAGAATGAGCCACGACAAGTTAAAAGCTGGTATCTGCTATTGAGAGGAATTAAACCAGGAGGCAAAAGTCAGAGTAATTGATCCGTATGAGCTCAAAGACCTAGCAATGCTAACATTCCAGGACATTTTCACATATATGTTTGTGGCGTTAGTGCGTACACATCAGAACAAGATAAAAATTGCAAGTATCCTGAGGCACATGCGCAATTTACAAACAGCTGGGTACAAGATCTGCAAATTTTTAAAGCAGAAAATCAGAAGTTCGTTGGGATTTACCAAGCTAAGTTGCTTCTCTGTCTCTCTGCCACACACACTTTGGCATAACAGCTTCAGTGAAAAAAAAACATAATTTATGCTTCTATTATATTTTAGGTGTTTTAGGCCATTTTGTTAGCTCTGACATCGCTGCTCCTTGATGTCTTTTCCAGGCTGAACATCTAAAAAGATGCCCACCATGCAGCTCTCCAGCAGCTGTTTTAATCAAAAACACAGCAACCAATCATTGTAAAAAGTGATCGAATACTGAAACTTTTGGCTTGAAACTGAGGCTATTTTCATACAATTACAATGGCGAGTTGTATATACTGTAGGTCCCAAAATGCATTGCATTGATGATGCCACTACAATTTGTGTCAAGAAAAGACAAAATAGCTCAAAATTGTTTCAACTGATTTACCAACTTTTGGGACAGGTGGCGCTACTGCTGCTGGAATATGTGGCCTTATTACTACAACAAAATTTGAAACTGGCCGATCCAATTTATTTACAACTTGCCACAGATACGAACCACTTAAACGTCTGCATCCTGTCAGCTTTTGAGATACAGTAAGTGGTGCTACTGCTTTCCAATAGGGGGCACTACTGCTTGTTTTAAGAAAAGACGTGATAACTTGAAAGTATCTCAATCAATTTATTTCAAACTCGCCACATTTAACGACCACATGAATATTCTTCATGCCAAGTTTTGGGATAGGATGCACGTCTGGTCGTTTCCAGAAAAGAAGCAATAGCTCCAGTGTCTGAACTGATATACACTGAACTTGTCATGGCTACTGGTCACTATTGAATCTCTGTCCTGTCAAAATTTGGGATCGGTGTGGCTTCTTCTTGGAACCAGGAAAGGCTTCAAAAAAATCACTTGGGAAAAAAAGAAGTGTCAAATCTTATTACGTAGAAATATTTCTCAAGCCTAACACTTCTCCATTCTTTCACTGACAACCTCCATCAATGTGAAAATTAGTGTAGACACAAAATGGCTCCAACCAGTGTAGAAATGTGAGATTCAAAAGCTTTACTTTTGCTTTGGGAAGAGCTGACTGAGCTAAGGTGAAATAGTGAAAATATTCTAATAATCCTACAGCATATTGAAAATGAGCTAAAACTGATTCTGATTTTTCAACTGTTAATTATTTTCTCCTGCTGTTTAAGGTTGAGCATCAAATTGTGTTAGTAGATCTGGGTCCCAAACTGACACTTTTACAGCACTAATACTTTTACTTATATCCATCTTTGTGGTGCAGTGTGTTGCAGTGCATTGAACAAACGAAGCGGAGCCAGAGAACCAGCCCATTGGAGTTCCTCCTACGTGACACCTGATTGGTCGTCTTACACTGACTGGTTAATCATCGAGCCAATCACTTTTCCTGCTTTGGACCAAGAGTGGTAGAAACCAGTCTGACCCAGGTAAAGTCACTACTAACACTAGATCTGAGGAAATATAAAAAGTCAGAAAGCTTCAGATAAAAAACAAATAAAACAGGTATGAAACTGCTTATTAATGCTTATTTATTAATCATTATTATAATTTTCTTGTTACAAGAGCGCGAACAAGAAAATAACGCAGAATGAAAGGAAAACACAGAAGAAAAATGAAATTGATAAGAGTGGTAAACTTAAGAAAATTAGAATGAATGTGAATGAAACACATAATACATAAAAGTTAGAATTCTAATAGATAATGTAAAAATGTTTAAAAATACACAAGAAACATATGACATTTAGGAAATATGTACTCTTAATAGAGTAAGTTAAAGAAAATTATATGGTTCTATATATTAATATTCAACACTTAAATCCCCAGCAATATTAATAATAAAATACTTAAATTGACAATATATTCAAGAAATAAAGAAAACCACGGCTGACTGTCATGTTTCTGTTTGTCAGGTTTATTCAAGTGCTCTATAGCTTCAACAAAATTAAAATTTACCAGTTCTTTGTGAAAATGATAATTTTTATTAACCACCTCAAACACAGAGTTTTACAAATTGTCAAGTTTCAATATTCAGCAGAAAAGAGCCTTCATCACTAAAAAAACTGAACATGTTCACATATAAAACAAAAAAACCCATAAAATCAACATAAGCCCTGACCAGACCACCCCTACTTTAAAAGTCATGACTACACCCTTGTGCTTAAAGTGTTAAAGCTGCACCTGCATTAGGACAAACTGTGAAAATAGACATCCTACAAGATGAAAAGCACTGCAGTCTGACAGTGCTTGTTGATTTTGAAAATGACTTATTCTTTTGGACTATTTTATTCTGGACTCTGGAGGCACCAGTAAAGCCATAGCAAGTAGAGCACCCACATGGCCAACAGCGGCCCCATTCAGGACCCCACTGGAGATTTCCAAACTCAGTCCCAGTGGAGGAACTGCGGTATGGTTGGTCATCATACTTGTATTTTGGGACTGTCCAAAAATACAAATATTCTGGAAAAACATCAGAGAAGTGAAAAAAAAATTGGAAAGAGACCTTCTCACAGACACCCTGTTGTTTTTATTGGCTGTTTTCTAACCATGTCTTTACCACAGAACAATGTTACATACTGCATGTTTTACTGATGACTGAGGAAAATTAATAAATATTAAATGACTGAAACCTGGCCCTCCTGTGATCACTCACTGGTCACAGAAAGTATAACATGCTCACATGATGGAATACACATGGACTCCTATACTGTAACATCTTATTGAAATGACCAGTATTATGATGGAAATTAACTTATACTTTGTTTTACTCTATGTGTACAGCCTTAACAGCTAGAGATCCAAGTTCACAGTGTGTGTGTTCTAATTCTACATTGTTATCTAAATGCAATGGAAGATGCTCAATCTCAAAATGTCCCGTGCTTTTTTCTTGTTGTTCTTTTCTTCTATAAATGTTCTTTTTTTTCTTTCTTTTTAAAATTCTGTTAATTGTCTGTTTATGGAAGACAGATGGCAATAAAGTTAAAATAAAAAGATAAAAAATAACTAATAAAGTGGAGTAATAATTGCAGTATTTTTCTTATACTTCAAGATGTAGTGGAGTAGATGCTCAAAGCCCCAAAAAATTGAAATACAGACTACAAGTACTTAGTACATAACTGCAGTAATTAACGTAGTTACATTCCACCTGTGTCTGGAAGTGACACTGATCAACACTCCTGAGGCACTTTGAAACGCGGATAAACTACTACCGTATGTCTGAACTACATGGCCACTACAGCGGGGTGGCTGAACCTGCTGCACGTCACTGATGGTGTGCTTGCTGGCCTGGCTTTCTCTGAAGCCTATACATCAAATGAGCCTCCCCACTGCATATGCAAAAAGCGTCCAACGCTGTGAAAGCCACCGCCAGGCTCCATCTTCCAGAGACATGCTGGGTCTCCTGGCCCTCCATCATCCTTTAACGAGAGAACACGGAGATTACCTCCACAATCACACCATTAACCTGCCTACAGACGCCAGCAGAGACATCAATCACACGCCCGCCTGATGCCTTCTCACGTTAGTACCCGCCATGCGTACACACATATATATATATAACCCACCCATACTATCACCAAGCACTCTGAGGTGTCATGCATAATATGGACTGATCAGAAAGTCATCTTCCTCTCCATGCTAATCCACCTCCAGACAAGTACACGGTATCTCAGAGGTAAAAGTCTCTCATAGTAGCAGACAGGAGTAGACACAGCGGTAACGCTCCAGGAAAGGACTACAACCAGCAAATCTCTATCCTGTTTTGGCTGCGAGATATGGCTCTGGCCCTGGCTTCCGCTCACAGTAAATTCTTTGTTTTCACCTGTTTTGTGATAAAGGATATGGTTACCGAGGGAGCGGGCTTGGCCGCAGGTTGATTTTACAAGCAGGAGTAAAGCCTGGGGCAGACTAGCAAGAGAGAGACAAAGGAAACCTGTTAGCGCTCCTCTATAACTCTTCATACAACAGCAACAGAGTGGGCAGAGCGCAGCCAGTGGGACAAGGCTGCTGGAAAATACTTACTGATAAGCCTTTGAGAATACATACAGCACCCGCTCGTGAGTCTGAGTGTGTTTGCCGGTGCTGGAACACACTAGCATGTGTTGGGAAGAGGAAAATAAATGAAGGAGGAGAGAACAAATCTAGAATGAAGGAGCAGAGTGAAGGGCTGCAAAGTGAGACGGAGAGACAACGCAAAACAGAGCTTCCCATACAGAGCGCAATTAGCAATTATGCAGTCATCAATTACAATTATCACAACTGGTGATTATGCAATTATCACTCTAAATCATCGTTTTCCCCCTCTGCCTTACCAGTTTGCCACCCCCTGTGATTTGGTTGTTTGAGGATGGCTTGTGATGATGCAGGTGATTAGAGAGTGTGACGAAGATGGTGTCAGATCTTGCACTGAGCGTCTGTGTGCAAATAAGTGTGCGAACATTTGAAGCATGTCTGCATACGGGCTGGGTGAGATTCAACTCACTCCACTTGGGGATGTGTATGTGTCCAATTTTCATGGATACGGTGCCTGCATCTCAAGGTGAACATGCTTGGTGCTGTGGGTGGTTTGGGGACAGCAAATGTATGGTTCCACAGTCCCTGAGGCCTCTAAATTACCTGTCATCTTCCCCATGATGCAAAGGTCAGTGCACAATCATAGGGAGTCCATCCTACTGTGCAGCTCACTGAGCGGCAGTCCAGCCCACAGGCTGACAGGATGTCACAACAACCTGGTCCCGCACCATGCTTATTAGAACTAAACAGTAGGAAGCCCACCGCCACCACAACACCACATGTCACAACACCTTCCAGAAGACGAATCCACCGCATCCACACAAACATTCACTCCTTGAGTTGTACAATGAGCCACACTACCGGATTTACTATTAGCCTATGTGAAGATGTAGTAAATTCAGAGTACTGTTTGCTCTTCAAATTACTTCTTATTAAGAAACCGCTCATCCAAAACATTAATCCTTCTTGCAAAATTGTTCCGGTTTTTCCTCCCTGTTCTGTTTCTTGCAAAGTTTAAAAGTAATTGGTAGCCTATGGTCCTTTGCTGGTGGCTCCACTGTTCTCCAGTTACTTGTGATTTCTTTTTAGTTGCTAATCAAATATCTATCCTTTCATAATAAGTTTCATTAATAAAATGACAAATTCTGCACCCTGTCAGAAGCTTCATTAATACAGCTTAAGGCCTCCGCTCACCATTTTTTGTTAATTCACATTTCCTCCCTGATTTTTTTTTTAAACAAATCAATGAATCATACACTGAACGTGGTGAAAACTAAACCCAGATACAGAGTCGTTAAAACCTCAAATGCTCAAATTTTTTGCTTCATACGTACCACTGGCAAATGTGTAAGTAAGTGAAATGGAATAATGTCACACTGTGAAAATAAAACCTTGCCTTAACTGACTAAGAGCAAGTAAACAGTGTGGTAAAATGTACTTGAAATAAGGAAAGCAGAAGTAGTAATTGTGCAGAAAATTGGTCCTTGTCAGTGACTTACCATTGTATCTAATGTTTTGGATTTGTTTTACTGCTGCATTAATGTGCAATTTATGCTGCATTTTGCTGCTTTAGATGTTTAAGGTTGTGCTCATTGGTAGTTTAATGTACTGTGATTCATCATATTCAATAAGACCATTGTACTGTATGTGTGCAGCATTACCTTGGATAACTGAGGATAATACAGAAGTCTTAACTTCTGGAATGCACCTTCAACTGCTGTATGTTTCTCATTATAACTGTGAATAACAAAACATTTCTAATTCCTTTCTATTTCCTCCTAATGTCTGCTCAGAAGCGCCTAAATAAAGGTCAAATTTTCAAACTGATCCGATTATATATCTGAAACTGACATGATGCATCTTAATGCCTGACTCAGGAACATCTGCGTCAGTCACGACATGGTTCACCTGTTAAAGCAATCTGAGGACGAAAACTGCAATCCATAACACGTGTCTTTAACCTGCCGCATATATGATCCGTATGTTTAAAAAAGTTACTGCAAAACTGTAATTTTCCCTTTAGAAGCAGGTAGAAGGTCTTATTTTAGCCGACCACCCAACATTTGTGCAGCTGTCAGCAGTGGCGTTTGTTTTGCGTTGAGTGTAGTTTCAGAGGAGCAGAGAGATGAGTTGGTGTTGAGTGACTGATGAGTGGGTGGAGGAGAGGGGCAGAGGTAAACACTATTGCAATACAGTCTGGACAGTGAGAGACCTGCGTACTCCCACACACACAAACCCACCTCCACACACACCCTGGAACTTGGAAGCATGCATACACACACACGGCGAGTAACGCTCGTGCAGACACACACCGGGAGACTGTGTTTGAGGGTAGATTTAATCATGCTGACACCCGTCTCGGAGCGGTGGTAGCAGCATGGCGCTGGCTGCGACCGTCTCTGGATGCCCAGCGAGATGAGCAGTCAGAGCACTGACACACATCTCGTCCAGACGTCAATTCCAATCAGTGGAGCCTGTCAGTCAAGACGCTGGGCTCAAAACGGACTGACGCCACCGCTGCCACTGTGCCACTGCAGAGCTGCCGCCTCAGCCAAATAAATGGGCAAAGCTGACCACACCAATATTCCTCTGTACCATTTATCCAGTCCTGAGGTGGACACATGCAGTGATAAATTCAAAAATTCATCATGATTCATGGGAGCCTTAAGGACAAAATTCCACCTGCATTTGAATGAATGTAGCGGCAAAGTATAGATGGCTAGTCTGACAGCGCCAGACAAACTCTTAAATCAGAATTAGTCTGGAATATCCCAGGCCATTTGTAGTTTCAAATGGCCACCATCATCTATGACAGGTCAACATGGAGTAAGATACAGCTACAACTAAAGTTGAAGTGATTAATCGCTTAATTGCTAAGCAGTCAATTAATCTACACCTATTTACACCACCAGTCGAAGGTTTGGCCATGTCTTCGCCTTCCTTTATTTTTTATAATTAAATGGAGCCAACTGAAGCTATAATTCTATTTATTTTTATTGTTACACTGTTCATACACGCCAAATTGTGCAATTACTTTTGAGCGTTAAGAAAAATACACCTTCAGACCTATGTAATGGTCAGTTTGAGGAGGATCACAGAGAATCTGCTGTGCTTTTAAGCAGTAACTGACTATTCCTGTTGATTACACCTTTACGTAAACTCCAGAAAATAAAAAAGAACTGAAAAATAAGTTTTAATTCCGGTTTAAATACTGTTAATCTACAGAGAACATAACTGATGTCATCCTGTTGTTACATCTATTATTATATGAGCATCAAGACCTGACCACAGGTGACTCATGTGAACGTGACACAAAACACGGCGAGTGGGACACGAGGTCAAAACCCCGGTGGAGAGTTTCAGTAATGACCCGGACTGAGAGGAGAGCACATGTCTGCAGATCAAGGAGGAGCTGACGTAATCCTCGTGGATGTGGCACTCAGAGCAGCACGAGAGACAGAACATGGCACGACATTAAACCCAGATCAAAGGGCCTGCTGTCTCACCACGCTGCAGGTGCCTTCTGGGTCCCCCTTCGCCATCAACAGGCGGCAGAACCGCCGTGCTACAAGCCCTCCCGACGAAATTCAAAAGCAACAACCTCAGCGCTAACACCTCAAAGTCACAGCAAAGTCAAAGTCAAGAGGCGGTGAGAGACAAACGGAGGGAGAAAAACAAATCTTTTTTGAACGTCTTTGTAGTTCAAAAGACAGCAGTTGTCATATTCTTTGAGCTCGTGTTTTTCAAATGTTTGATGCAGAGAATGACCTAAACCTTGAGAAAAGTGTCTGCTAAAAAACTTATCTATCATTGCACAACAGGAGGGAACGGGGGCGTGCTGAGGCTAAGATGAAGGCATGGTTGATGTACTAAAAGGGAGGGCTGTGTGAAGTAGTAATGAGTGCACCTGGACTAGATTTCAGAGGTGGGAGAACAGTTAAGAGGAGAGAAGAGAGGAGAAGTGTAGGTAAGGGCTAATTATAAAAATAAAGTGCCCCCATTATCCCGGCACTGTACTGCCCTAGTGAACAAAGCTACAACAGATGGGGTGTCATGGGTAACTGTGCCAAAGTGAGCCAAAGCCCTGGAGTGGATGGACCCTGGCAGGCCGCTGGTGGAGAAGCCCTGGCAAAGGGGGAGGCGCAGCTGCATATCTCGCCCTCAGACACATGTTGACAGTGTTTCTCTAGCCCTGCCTACACTAGTCAAGGTGAGACAGCATGACACGGGGGGAGCGAGAAGGAGAGAGCAAGAGAGAGAGAGCGCTCCTCTATGATGGATAGCGCTCTCCATCCACCTCTCCTCTCTCTCCCTCTTAGAAGGCTGGTGACTTTCCAGTGAGGCAATTATCATTGCGGAATGCATAATAGCCTAATTAATTACAGGTGTCAGCGCTGCCTTTGTTTCAGCATGGAGGAACATCATGCCAAAGCCGCATCCACTAAAAAGAACAGCGTTGATGAACGAGTCTTGAACCTCGGCTAGAAGAGCGCAGCTGACGGAGGAACTGAATGCTGTGGAGACAACTTGAAATGTGCCAAACAGTCCTGCGTCTGTTGCTAACACAAGATGGATTGGAAACACATGGTGCAGAAATTAGGTCCATTATTTGCTTGATAAATCTGCACTTGTCAATTGCAATGCTGGAAGGAAGATCTCAGGTAGGGCCTTGCATACTGGAGGATGGCTCTGTGGGTAATTTTCTTTCAGGTAGCGGAGACCGGGGTGGCTTTGGTGGCAGCGCTATCAACAATGAAACAACCCCCTTAGACGGCGTTCCTGACAAACATGGCATATCATTTGTCCTGTCAGATTTGCCGATTTCATTCATTGTAGTGAGAAAGGCGGAAAGCAGACAATTGCCAGAGAGAGAGAGAAAAGAGCTAACAGGACCTGCGAAGGATGGAAGTGAATGATGGGGTGACTAGGGAGGAGAGACAGCACAGAGATTCCTGTGATTCTACTCCTCGGCAAAACACAAGTAGAACTTAACAGAACACCACGTTTGGTGTGTGTGTGTGTGTGTGTACAGCTTGTGTGTGTTTCTACAGGGGGTCGTGGCGGTAGGCTGATAATCCTTCCACGCCCCCAGGCAGTGGGTGCTCATTGTAGAGTACATTGAGTCTAATAGGAGCGGGCGCTGCACTTGTATGCAGCTCTCCCTGCTCCCACTGTGAAAGGAGTTTTACATAATTAATGACTGTTGATGTTTCCCAGGTAGTCGCCCTGCAAATTCACTCCAGATTCGGCTGCCACCGTTGTCGGTTCCACAGAGAATGAGCGACACCAGAACAGACAGCTTACATTACAGGCATAAATAAGGCAATTTTGTACAGTGTCTTCAGACATTACTGTGAGGTGGGTTCAGGGCCGATGATTCGACTTGCTTCAGAGAAATGCACAGAAAAAGCTTTTCTATGACTTGGAGTCTACAGAGAATTTGCGCTTGATGCCAGTAAAACTGCTTCCTTTAGTGTTTTTATAATTCTCTATGCTGTTCCAGATGCACAGATAGAAGAGCAGCATCAGTTGACGGCTCCAGACAGATGATCATTCACGTCTGCACGAATCAGTATAATCTGAATGTCGATCTTAATTCATGTGTGCCTGGTGGTCTCCGTTTTTATGTTCCAGACCACTGACAGTCTGGCACAGCCTTCGGGCCCTGCACATATTGCTGGGAGGCAGTCCACATTTATACTGGAACATGTTAAATTAAACATTTAAACACGACACCAAAGGAAGGCTATTTTTTACTGCTCTCTGCCCACTACTCATTATTAATTTGTAATAACCTTTAAGGCTTTTTGATGTCATACATATTTTACAGAGAGATATCACTCCCAGGCAGACTGGAGAGGGCCTGTCGATGACAGATCACCAGAGTGCCACCGCAATGTGCCTTCATCTGCTATAATTAGGAGCAGGTGAGGGTTAAGAGTGATCTTTAGACTCTATCCAGTTGTGTGTACACTACCTCACACACTAATGCATCAGTGTGATGGCATGTCATCACCCAGAGATTAGAAAGCACAGCAGAAAAATAAGACAAATGAAAAAAAAGAGAAACCGACCAGGAGAGCAAAGATTTTCCCAAAATTATTCCACTCAAAAATGAGTGTAGTGTCTTTTTGGCAGCGACCTGACAATCATTTCAGAACCTTTTAGGTATTTATGAAAGTTCACAGTAAAGGAGTTCAGTTAGGCTGCATAAATCAGCAAAAAGACTGCACATTTGGGAGAAGGAGGACACATTAACACCATGCTCTCCTTCATATTCCTCTGTTAGTGGGCTGGCCGAGGCCCATCCGGCTCCCACTCAGCTGGCCCTCCGTGCCCGCTGGATGCCAGCCTAAAGCTCATGTAGGACGGTGCCAACATGCCACTAAAAGCTGTAAAACAAATGAGCTCTGTTTGGTTAATGTACACTGATTGACCTCTGCTGCCAGGCATTTGATGTCATGACTGTAATGACCAGCTTTCCCGCCCGATCACTCATATACAATGTGACAGGAGCGAGGTGGCATTTCAGTCTGAGTGAATACGGGCTAATCAGATGAGATGCCTACAAGCGCTGATGCTGTTACAGAACCCAGATCCAAGCAACTCTAGATGGAATTACAGCATTCAGATTTAGTTTGCTCATATTTCCTAAAGGGCCGCAAAGACAAATTTTCAATTGTTCTGTTTACACTGCTGAGCAATTAAACTTAAATATTCAGAAGCAACAATTCAGTCAGTGTTTCCAGCTTTTCTAAAGTCGAAAGCATGTGAACTCCACCTTGGTCCACAAGTTTGGAGAATCATTCCACTTTGTTAATTTTTGTTTATGCAGAGGTGAAAGTTCAACCACAAGTAAAACGTTAGACAAGAGTCAAAAGATCATTTCGTGGAGCAGATTTTTGTCTATTTCATAGTCCCTTGTGGAAACCCGTACCGTTTTCAGTTTCAAGGGTGGATTAAAATGACAAACACGAATATTTGGATTGCCAAGTTCTGATTTGGATTCAGACCAAATCAGAACTTGACTCGAGAATCATTAACTTAACAGTAGAAGTTTTCATTAATTACACATTTCAGTATATAGCGGTGCTAAAAATTAGAGAAAAATATCTGAAAAATGGCTGCAACAAATATTTATTTTAATTATTGACTAGTTTGTTGGTAGCTCATTTGTGTTTGCGCTATAAAATGTTCGGAATTGTCAAGAAAAAAAAAGAAATTGACCTTTCACAAATCTCATGTTGGCATCCTCAAATGTCTTGATGGTCCGCAACCTAATATCTAATTTCATAACTTAACATTAACATTTACATAGACATAACATAAATTCACATACAGTATAAAACAACTCAGTCTTTTCACGGTGCTCAAATATAAGCCGTCTTCTGAGAGCAGACGAGTATCTGAGGCTGCTCTTCCTGGGGCTTATTATTATCTCAGGTAGTTAATCAATTAATTCCTTTATAATGTGTCAAAAAAAATTGAAAAAGTGCCGAATATGGCAACTTCAGATGCCTTGCCTTGAAATCATAAGATATTAAATTTTGTGTCATTGAGGAAGAAAGAACCCAGAAAATATTCAATATAAAAAACTCATACAGTACCTACCTTATAGAAAGCAATCAAATAAAGTCAATTTTCTTTATATACTCAAATATGACATGGCACAGATTTGCTTCAAGGAAAATTCAAGGACATCTTAAGTCCACTGATCCTTAAAGTTTAAAAACTGTCATTGATGTGGAAAAAATGGACGACACCTCGGGGCGGTCCACAGAGACGCATCCTGACACATGTGCAGTATGTGTCGTCTGTACAGAAATGTACATATTAATGCCTGGAATGCAATAAAAAAAAAACACTGTTTTGTTACATCATTGTAAAGTAGACGTTGAGGAGAAGAACTAATCTTAAGCAGCCTCAGAAACAACTCTTCAGCAAGCTTTATATATAGGACCTGACTTTAGCGGTTATCTATTGGATGCTGAGCGTTACATAACCCTCCATATGCTCGGAGTGTAGGACAATTCCGTACGGGTTATAAATAAAGAAACCTGACGCACGGCTGCAGCCACTGTGATTTGGGCAAGTTCTCACATGGGATGTCATAGTTCTGCAGTGCTAGCCCCACTGCTATTTCAGGCTCTGCCTCATTAGAACATCCGCCGTGAGTGAACGGGAAAAAAAAACTATATAACAGACCGTACAAAAGACATTTCATTAGGGAAGAGAGAGCATGAAGAGAATGTTCACCGCCTCAGCCACTATGTGTTCTAGGCAAAAGCTTCATGCATTTCTACATTTAGGGTGGGTACATTATGAAGCTGCACACACTCGCAGAAAAAGTGCAATGTTCAGGTATGGTGTGTCTGCCAAGTTATGTGTCACATGGTCCCATCAGGAGGGGGTCTGCAGGCCTTGTTGACAGGGCACAAACATGCAACATGCCACAATGACTGCAATTACCCCATGTTCACTGTCTACAGCTGCGGAGTGTGTGTATGTGTGAGGGAACGTGACGAACGGGACATAGGATTTGCATGTAAGTGTGAGTTCGTGCGTGAGAGAGGAGGGTGAAACGCCACATTGTTGCGTGACTGCTTGTACCTGCCTCTGTGATTGTGTGATCGTGTGTGTCAACGCGTGCTGGTTGCGTGTCTGCGGAGGCCCTCTCACACCACAGCGGCTGGCTAATTTAGTTAGGGAATAGCTGGCTGTCCTTCAGGTGAATGGGCAGAGATTGGTCTCAATATGAGATGTAATAAAACAAGCCCATCACTGGATCTCACCGCACCTTCGGCTGTCCTTCACACGTCTCACCATAAGATGAAGCACGCCCACCCACCCACACACATCGCTGAGGTTTGAGGGATTGCTTTTCAAATTGCTCAGACATATTTATTTATATTTTAATGCGGTATACAACATCTGAGCATGTAAGAGTGTTATGCATATATGACAATAAAGTACCAAACCAATTAAAGCTGAACTAGACAGTACTTCTAATGTCAATAGACAGAAATTTTACAATAATTCTTTTGGAATAGTTTTACTCAGTGATCCCATACTGTGACACTTTAATGTATATCTTTACCACTTACATGTATCAATTAAAGACTTCTGACTTCTGAAGGCCTCTTCATAACTGTGACACACACACACACACACACACACACTCTTTTTTCACTATGTTGTATCCACCCACTTTTAATCAGTAAACACTCTGATTGGTTGAATCCCAGCCTAAGGTGACCTGGGATCAGATTCTGACATGAGGCTACTGTAAACACAGAACAATGCACTTTTCTAATAATTTTCTGAACAAAAGAAAGAGACAGTAATAGTGTCAGTTGGTTCATAGGGGCGGGGCAAATTTAAGCATGAGCATCTGAGCTTTTTCATATTTTCACAGTTTTTATTTTACATCGCAGTTTACATAAACATAACTCTCCCAAAAGATGGATTTTCACAGTGGGGAAAATACTAGACTTTTGCACCTCCTCTTGTTTTCAGGCTTTAAAAATTGGGTCTGTGGTGGAAATCTTGGGCCTATCCAATTCAGCTAAATTCAATTATATTTGTATAGTGCCCATCATAATCCAAGCTGATCTCTCCATTCTTCACAATACAAGGCCGAAGCCTCAAAATACTATACAGAGAGCAAACGACTGTACGGAGAGCCAGGAGACTGTAAGGTTGTAACAGTGCATCATTGTCAAATATCAATTAAATGCATGTGACTCATTAAAGAAACAACATGGCATTTCACATAGCTGTGATATTTGCCCTCCTTTGCAGAATGAAACGGCATCACGTGGTTCATCTTTATATTCAGTATATTTAGGACACAGAGGAGAAATCTGCAGGAGAAGGGTGTATTTTCAAATTCTGGTGCTGATTTCTGCTCTAATTTTGCGCTGCTCTGCCTTGGTAGTGAACTCAATTTCGAGTAGTCATTTGGCTGCGAGTAAAGAAAAAGAACAAGCAAAAAAATAGCTTGCCAAAATTAACACATGAAGCCATAGTGTCTACATGAAGAGTTACAAGTTTCCCATTTTGAACATCAAGTCCAAAGCATGTGATGATGAGTGAATGACAGCCCAAACAGGTGAAATCCTCTGACCTTCATGTCAAACGTGAAGCATCTTAACCTTAAATAAATAGAGCACATTTATCTGAGCTATTGTGTAAGTGTATCTATGTACTGTAAGTGTTGCCAGGAAGGTGATGTTAAGGAGGAACTACTTTTGTACATGCACCTGTACAGTCTGTATTGTAAAAAGGTTATTTTTATTCTCCGGAGTATAGCTCAATGTACTTATTCATGTTTTAGTTTTAGTCTAGAGATGATAAAATCTGCACAGATCTAAGGTAAGACAAGCACTTAGAATTAAGTTAGATTTCAACATTGATGTACAATTACATTCATGATTCCGTTGGCATACTAACTTAAAAAGCCCTTTTCATGAACAATTTTACCTTAAAAATTAAATTATTTACAGATTTTTGTCATACCTCCTGTCTCTGTGACTTGTTTTTTATTTAGCTGTTGCCTCATTTTGGCAAAACTTATTAATCACTGTTCTATCCACCATAAATGACTGATGAGTAGTTAACTTGTTGGAACGAACGGACTATCTTTGCTTGAAGGCAGCCCATAAAATAAATAAGTGGCGTGTGATCACATTTTTCATAGCGGCGTTCTGCCTCTGCTCATGTCTCTCTGGGACGTTCTGTATTTCCCTCTGCGCTGTTGTACAAACAGTGCTTCTCTGTGCAGACCCGAACGTGGCTGATTCCACCTGTCCTCCTGTTTGGCTACAGCTGACTCCGAACGCCTTCCTGCCAGCTGCTCGCGTCCTGCGCCTGGCCACCAGCAGCCCGTTCCCCTCGGCCCCACTCCAGACTGGGTCCTTCACTTCCACAAGAGCTGTGGCTCTTCCACTAATCCACCGAGACCCAATTACAGCGGTTGCAGGAGAAATCATGAGGAGATGCAAAGTTACTTTGCTTTAATTGAGGATGTGTTTAACACTCTCCTCAGGCCACCGCGGCCACTTTATGTCTCTGATGAAACAGAGACCCCTGCAGTGGGATTTTAAAAACATATATCTGTTTGTGACAAAGGCAAAGAACACTCTGATCTGCGGGCTTAGATATTTAGTGCTGTGATTTAAAGTGTTGGGATTTTAGTGTGAAATAAGAATAAAACAAGCAGATCTCTTAAAAGTGTGAAAACACATTTGATTTGTAGATGAAAAAGCTACATATTAATGTGAGGTTTACATCAGAAGAGTCACTCCCGCTGCTGGAGACTTACTTTTTCTTGCAGCTGCTGTTTTAATAGAGCCACATGTTAATTAGTATTGTAGTTAATCCCATATTAAAGAGACCCAAACTGTCAGGTCATGTTATAAACAATCGGTCCTAATGTTCGTGCATGTGACATTTGGAGCTGCTATCTCTTCTAGCAAAATGTTCCCTAGGTACTAATTGGCCTACTTTACGCTGTCTTTCTTTGAATTGCCAGTTTCTTTATCATTTAGGATATTAGCCTTGACAAGCATCATCCCATATACCATAGGCCCACTAAAAGTGGAGAGAAGCTGCATCATTTTTGTTCAGTAGAGGGACAGCAAAAATGAGTATAAATGATTTACACTCGCATGTAATGCTGCAAGATCTACCTTCATGGGATATTAAATACAATTTGAAAGAGGAATAAAAGTTCAAACACTTAGCCAGCAGCAAAGTAAGTGTAACTTTTCTCTGCTTGCATTATTTAAGATAGGCTCCATCATTTTATCAATCTATCGATCTCTCACCAGAAAGATGAAAATGGAAAAATAATGAGGCCGATGAATGCTGTGTAAAGAACATCAATGTGCAAAATTTAATTATCTGTGCTGGAAAGAGAAGGAAAATGTGTCGGCTGTTTTCTAAAACAAAAAGAAAGAGAAAAAAGGAGCAGTTAATATTTTTCCCTCTCTGCATATTTTAATTACCAGATCAATCATAACTACGTACTGCAGTACTGCAGAGAAAAGAAAATTGCAAGTCTAAATGAAAAACAATAGATTTGCTTTAAAGTCTTCGCTCTTTTGAAGTCTAAATTAAAATTTCAGGTACCTTTACAAGAGCCTTCTTCAGAAAGTTATGATATTTAATTAGCGTGTTTAGATTTTGCTGAAATTAAACTTCACAGCCGAGCATCATGTGAAATGAAGACTGGTTTTCCCAGGCTTCAGGGGTGGGGGTGGGGGGGGGCAAGGGAATTAAATCACTTCAGCACATGAGGTCTGTGTATCCTCTGACAGAACCTCATGTTCTTTGACTTGTGCTGCCATTTACTTGATCTGAGGCCGGGTCTTGGTGTTCAGTCGAGTGGAGAAACAACTTTGCTCTCTGACTGTGTCTGTGCAGCTCTGATTCTGCGCCTGAAATCAGAGAATCGCACCATAGAATTGGCGGAGCAGCTCTCCCGTTCCGCCTTTTCCTCCTCACATGAGCCTTTCCTGGTTTGTACAAATGCTGATGTTTATTTCTCCTGGCATGTCCTCGCCGGCGCTGAGCCACCGATTTCACACATTTTTATTGGCTAATTTGACTGTGCTCTTGCCAGCAGCTGAGAGTGAGCCAGAAGTCGGAGAATCTCAGGAACAGTGCTGCTAGTGCTGCCGCTCTCTGACTTCAGCTGCCTGGGGGAGCCATGCAGGGGAGGGAAGGGTAGCTCTCACCTGTCTCATAACATGTAGTTGACCATGTTAGACTGAGGCGAGCGAGGGCTTAGAAACTGCTTCTTAGATTAGCTACTGTCGGCTAGTGAGTGTCTGTTTGGTGAGGGTCAGTAGGGGAATGTGATTGCCTGTCTCTTAAGGTGACAGGGATTTAAAGGAGTGGATGTACAGCCAGTCAGATGCCCAATAGGAGCCATGCAGCAGGCCCTATGTGTGCGTCCATCCTCAAACATGGCTAACATTTGCACAGCAGCAGCAGTCAGGCGTGACGTCTCCGGGCTCTGAGGTTTGTGCTGTCAGGACGGTAGAAATTAAACCTGGCACTGCAGAGCAGAATGTGCTGAAACTCATCAATTCCACATGGCTAGAGAGCCAAGTGCCTATTTATAACAACACCCCCCCCCTTTCTTCTTTACCTGGTGTGCATCCCTGGCTCTAAACACGCATCCATAATGATGAATACACCCAACTGGGACGCTCCGACAGGGCATCAGTCAGGACAGGAAAACAAACACGCCAACACACACACCATCAGATCACAGCACAGCAGAGGAGGGATAAGACTGACACTGGGAAGCCTGATGGAAAGGTTGAGGCGTCTCAGCATAAAAACACCCAGCAGAAAAGCGACAATCAGTCAAAACTGAGGCAACAAACAAGGGCAGTCAGATATATTAAAGTTCTTCAAAAGGCCTGGTCCGGAGCTGAAATATGGCGCCCCAACGGTGAAACAGTGCCACCCAACTACTGGCTTTGTTTATGGAGTGATTTACTGAATTGATGATATTTCAGTTAATAGTTTACTGTCTAAGCTTTTAGAGGAAAGACAGGTGACGGTTTGCAAGAATCTTTGAGTTATACATTTGTTTTTCAGCTTACTTAATGTGTGCACAGACCAGATTCTTGCATTTCATCTTTAAATGTCAGTAAGGGTTTGCTGCAGCACTGTCATTTTACATTTCCATGCAAAGCTCCTATGTAAGACTGTAACACGTAAAGGAAGATAATAGTTTAATTAATGAGCAATGCAACACAACCTTGCTTACATTAACACCCCCTTAGCCACAGTTTCACTTGGTGTAATAGCAGTTAATGATGGAAAACTTTAGATTTATGGATATCCGTGTGTAACTCTCATAACACGTGTTTTCCCCACGGGTTTCTGGGAGGATTAAATGCTTCGGTTGCAGTCGGGGTCGTGGGGTTGGATACTATCTGACTAAATGCTGCACATTTTCAAATATTATCTCATTTTTGGCACTAAAATATTACTAAAAAGGGAAATTACAACGGCAATCTTTAAGAAAAAGGGTTGAGATCCTGAGGAAATCCCTCACATTTTTGTGTGTTGCAAACAATAATCACAAAGTAACACTGGTTTACAATTGAGCTGTGATTTCATGTGACCATAGATGATGACAAAACTTCTCTTTACACTTAAGTTGCTGTGAAATAATTAAAACATGCATATAAGTGTTATAACTGTAGAAAACCCTTGCTACAATATTTGCCTTGTATTAATTGTGCAAGTTTAACTGTTTTATTTGTAACTTACAGCCAGTTGGGTAGACAGAAACAGAAACAGTACTCAAGTAACAGTACTGTTACTGCCTTTATAATTATAGTGGCTCAAGTACAAGTACTCTGAAAGATCAGCGCTTGAGTAAAAGTAAGAGTTTCTCACAAAAAATAACTCTAGTAGTGAGTAACGTCACAATTTTTTACAGCATCATATATGGATCAATATTGATTATTATTATTTTTTTTTTTTTTACCAATGTTGATGCTCAGTTTGTTCACTTTTACTCATTTTCTTGCATGTTTTGTTTGTTGTTCAGTATTTGGAGCCTATTTGTTTGTTTTTGTTCACTAACATGATTATTTTTGCTCAACATTGCTTGTTTATGACACCATCCCGCATCATCAAATTTTTTTTCTGCTGATTTCATAAAAAGGCTTAACTTTACCTAATTTAATTGCGCTGAGTTAAAAACTAACAATAAATGGTTGCCAGCACGTACCGTTCCCCCCCCCCCACCAAATATGAATTAAAATTTTCCTTATTACATTGTATAGATCAGCTTCAGTGCTCTTATCAGAATAACAAGCCGAAATATGTCAAACATTTTGGCTTTAATGACATTGAATTAAGGAATGTAAAAATTGGCTAAAAATTAAACGATAATTTCTCAGGTGACACAAGGGAACATAGAAAAAAAGTCCTTTTGGCAGTTCTTACTGATATTAAGGCACAATAGACACTTCTTCATCTGATCGAAAGGAAAACTGCTTGGACAAGCAAGAGCAAAACAAGCAAAACAAGCATTACTTTTGAAATCAGCACCCGCAAATTAGCAAGAAAACAAGTATTGGCTTTCATTCAGCAAAAAATGATGCCGGGCAGTGTTATTGATTTTTTAATTCACTATGCTGTTTTCTTCATTTTTTTTTTAATCCTTGCTTTTAATTACTTTGTTAATTTTTTGCTCATTTCATTTTTTGTGACTATTTGTTGTACTTTTTGCTCATTTTGTTGCTTAGTTTGATCATATTTGACATATTACTTTTTAACTAATTGATTATTTTGTAAAGTTTTACAATTTCAACCTTTTTGTTTTACTCGTTGAGCTGTGGCCAAATTTAAAGTAAAAGTACATGTTTTCATTCCAAATGTAATGGTGTAAGAGCAGTAAATGTTGGGTGTTTATTTGAAAAAATAAACTACACATAAAGTAAAGGAGTAAATAAATTTGAGTACTACCTGTCTGTGCTTATAGCAAATTTTGACTGTGTGTCTTCCCTGGTCTCCTCCTGAATTTGACAATCGCGCGCACAAGCCAAACATACTGTAATATATGAGAAAGAGAACACGAACAGCAGCGTGGTGTGCCCTTTAATAAGACATTCGCAGACAAAAAGAGGAGCAATATGACAATTTTGAAAGGACAAATGTTTAGTCATGGAATCTAATTTTGAAATCACTCCGATTATTTGAGATCTACTTGGGTTTCGGACATATTGACAGAGAACTGAGGTGGTGAAGTAACACCTGCTCCAGGTTAGATTTGTACTTTACACTGCTTTTATAACATCCTCCTGCAACACGGAGCCAATATTTACGTAGTAGGAAGGTGTTACATCTCAATGAATAAAATCACCTTCAATGTAACAGTAAAAAGACTGAGCTGGTTGTTCATTTATCAAAGACAGACTGTGGCTTATGACAGGAAAAATTAAAAATAAGACAGACAACCAATGTTTGATCCAGTGTACTGTACAGATACACACTACTGGTCAAAGGTTTGGACGCACCTGCTCCTTCAGTGTTTTTTCTTTCCTTTTATTATTTCCAACATGGTTCATTAATACTGAAGACATCCAAACTGTGAAGGAACACATATGGAATCAGATAGTAAACAAAAAACTAACACTAAATCATTCCTTAGTTCTGCTGCATAGTCCTAGGCTGTGGGGGGGCTGTGACACACTGAGATTTTCCTTCAACCTCTCGTTATCTCCTTTTTAACTCTTCCTGTACCTCTGTCTATTAAACCTCCCTTCTTCTTCTCTTTCCTCTTCTCCCTCCTTCTCCTTCTTTCTACATCCTCCTTGTCTCTCCTCATCTCTCACCTCTCCAGTCACCTCATTGTCTTGCAATACTGTGATACTAACTTGCAT